>OLKM01001511.1:0-85000 GCA_900291075.1 Melanogrammus aeglefinus
TCTCCTGTAGGATCCAGGCAGCTGGCCCACAATGGAGACTGTGTCCAATCCACTCTGAGACTGAGTCAGCAGCATTCCAGAGTTGGAGAGGACCCCACTATCGAGGTGAATAATTTCAGTCAGTCTTAATTTCAACCTCTAAATAAATAACTTGGTTGCTCTATTACATGCTTCACCTATTGGTTCGCTTAATGTGGAGTGAGATGTTTGTTTTCATTTGGTTTCAGGAACATTGCGATCGTTGTGTCGAGCATTCGACTTGATGAGTGCGCACCGTCTCATGTCGGCAGAGTGCGCTTTCATATCAACAAGACACTTCACATGAGCAAAAAGGACTGCGAGGAGGAGGGCTTAGCAGAAGCACCCATAGCTACGAGGCAAACAGACCAAGTACTTGGTTTGCGCAATAGGACACGTCCCCGCTTTGCCAACATGGACCAAGTCCTAAGACTGCAAGGCTACACGTAACCAAGTAGTCAAGCAGCCACCAAACCACCTCTCCCTGTACGGCCTTTGCTTGTTCCACTTTGCCCCCCCCTCGGAGCTCAGCAAAGGGCTTTGTACAGCAGAATAGCTCAATAGCACTTCCTGCAATCCATTGGGCGTTACGAGCGTAAGGAAGAGATGCACAATTGGCCTCCTCGCCAACCGGTCGATGTCAGTTGTCTAAACATTTTATAGACCCATCGCTCGTTATTGAGCACCCACACCAGAAGACGGTCTTCATTGAACATGCTGTCACCGTATGGTCTGATCTTGCTTTTCTCATGGGAAGAGTTGTTACCGACTACCGCAGTGTGCCACCTGAAACATACAGAGCAGCAGGCTAGAAGGTGGCTCAAGATTGTTGGACTGTTTGCTATTGGCTAACAGTTTTTGCTCTTCTGCCGCAGCGGGTGCAGGGTCCCACCACAGATCCAATCACCATCCAAAAGGACAAATGCGCACGCCTCACCTCTGTTTTCCCTGTTTCCCAGGCTGGAGAAGGCGCTCTTCCCATTACCGAGCCATGAGGCTCCCCACTGCCGCGCCGCCAATTCGCCACTTGATGTGGATGTGGCACCTGCCTCTGCACCGACGGACCATCGGGCAATGGAAAAGCACCATCTTGGTCCCATGCACGGACGGTGTGGCTAGGCCCCTTTCACCAGTCCTCGTCTTTCCCATGTACAGAACATTCTCTGAATACATTTTGTCAAACTTGCAAATCATATTCTCAACTATTCTGCTCAGTTTTCTCCTTAGTCAGGACTGGTAGGTATGAGTCCCCCTTTGCTGGAGCTTATTTGTTCTTGTTATATTCAGCATTCTTTCGCTTAATATCTCTAAACTGTCCAACTACTTGCTGTTCGTCATTATGGATCATTGTATGTATTTAAGTGCATCTTCTCAAACAGTAATAAATAGCTCCATAGCAAAAAAATCGGCACTACATATTTCTAGAGGGCGAGTCGAAGTTTGTAAATATACCAATGTTCAAACGCTTTTGCTGTTTTTGATTGTACAGCACTGTGATTAACCGTTGTTGTTTTTACATCTTGTTCTATAAATACATTTAAGTTGGTTTAACCGTTGTTGTTTTACATCTGTCTTTCTTATAAATACAATTTAGTTGAGTTGCGTCAGCCTAAAAAAAAAAAAAAAAAAAAAAACCCTCCTAAAGGTCTGTACCATTGACGTTGGTGAGTGGGCTTACTACTAAAACAGACAATTTTTCCCATTGCCATTTCTGTTTTCATTGTGGATTTTTTCCCTTCTTTTGTCTACCTATCTCAAAGACAATCGTGACAGGAAAGTTTTACATGCAGGGGCCAAAGAACACCAGGGACATACAAGGAATCAGCAATCAGGAACGTGGTGGCATCACGCTGAACCTGGAACAAGTAGACCTGTCACTCAGTCTTATAAATGACATGCAAGGTCTAAGAAACTATTGAAGAGCTGATCAATTAACATATAAATTGTTGTCAATGTTAGTTGTATATCTGAGGCAAATAATAAATGTTATCACATGTGGCCTGGTGCTCTTTTCTTTTCATTTCAACTTTAACCTTACTCAAATTAATGGTAAGAATATAATATTACAAAATGTATTTATCTATTTCTCTAAACAGTAAATGGATAAATGTTTTATGGGGAATAACGTGAAAAAAACACAACAGCTTCCTAAGTGCCTGCTCACCGCTATCTACACCATCTATTTATATCTACTACTATACTAGCTATACTACTCTAGTATATCTACTCTATCTATCTAATCTATCTATCTACTATCTATTCTATCTATCTATCTATCTATACTATCTATCTATCTATCTATCTATCTATATATATATATATCTATTATTAAATTAAATTAGACGAGTAATTGAACACAGACCACGATCAGCTAGCTATGTATCCTGAATGAAACACTCTTAAAACACTCAGTTTTACTAGCCTAAATTCGAATCATAAGACCAAAGCATGCAATACAAATCACACAAATATAAAAGAGTCTCAAACAACCAAGTAGTATAGGTCATCTATGCGATCCGTATATCTGTATTGTTATCAAAGAACACTTCCTAACGGTCATTTGACGCGTCGCCCTGTTTCATCGGGCAAAAGCAAATTTGTCATTTGACAGAGAACTGCGCTGGGGGCCTTGAAACCCCTGACACACCGCTGTATGTCCGAGCTCGGACCTGCACTGTTTTTTCATTGCGTCTTCGATTAGCACTTGAAAGTACAATCAATATAAAGTAACAGCAATTTGTTATCTGCTCAGTCCTATCAAAATACCAGATAGCCGATCCGCTATCTGTATTATGTTCATTTCGTCGTTTGGAAATCATTGTTCTCTTGGCAACGCGCGTCTGTTGTCTGGGCAGATTGTCAGGATTGTAAGACAAACGATGACGTAGGCTCCGGACACACTATTTCGCGTCCCCGGTACAATTTTAACGTGACACCGCCGCAACACGAATCACCTCGCGTGCCCGCCTGTTACGTTCATAAAAGAAGATAAAAGATGTGTAATAAGCACGGCAACACTGCACGTGCCCAATTCCGGATCGTGGATCGTATAAGACCGGGCAAAGAACAGAGCTAATCCGGTTGGAGGCGTGGAACAGAGCGAACTCTGTGCGACAAACGGACAGCACCACAGAAGTACAACAAACATGGATCTCCTTCTATAAGCTCAGGGACTGTCTTCAAGCACCTACGCGAGGGTCTGAATATTAACGATGTAGGACCAGACTTAGAGTGGAAGAAGTCTCTGTGCAGCCACCTCCAGCGTCCGAGTAAAGCGGCAAAAGGGATTTTAAGAGGTGTATAGGTCGCCAGCTAGGCGAGGTCGAGTAATGTAGACGAGGGGGGTGGTCATTATCGGTTCAAGATGTTGACAGTAGGTGAAGAGTAGACGGGAAGGAGGGGATTTAGAGATGTATCTCGCCAGCTAGCGAAATCGATAATGTACGAGGGTAAGAGTATTCATTAAATGTGTCAATGTGTAACATTAGGCGCTGACATTGTAGGATGAGCCTTCTAGCTAGCGTTGATGATTAGAAAGTGAGAACGAGGTTTAGACGGCGTACGTTACGTGTCGGGTGGGTGTGACTGTAAGCGGGGTTAACGTTTGATGTTTGATCGACTATTGAACAGCAACAGACTTGTCAGCTATATTAATTCTCTGAGTTTTGTTTTAGATACTGTCAAGGTAATCTGTGCAATAAATGTAAACGTTAACGTTATAGTATGTGTGTGTTCATCCTCTCTTCCCTTCCTCACAAGTGTCATGAGAACCAGGTGACACGAGACGATCAGCGTGAAGGGCAAGTCGTCAATACGATCAATGAGCGAAAGGTGAAAGCCACACGAGCTAAAGATCAGGCGTCATTGTTAGGACAGGCAATGGTTCAGGCGTTTGAACAAACTGATAGTCTCACCTGTAAGCTAAACTTAACAGCACACATATCATATTCGCTATCTAAATTAAGCCCCTTTACCCCCTCCTACATACAACACTTGTTTGCCTTTATCTCAACATGGCCAATACAGCACACTGCCAGAAACCCGAAATAAGCGACGGCGGAGGGAACTATCCACAATTACTGCTGCGCTAATAATTCACATTACCCTGAATGCTCCTTAGTCTGATGGGATATTAGGGTAATCTACGCACGTACAACACAAGATGCCGCTGTATCATGTGGTAATACATTTCATATTTTTGTGTGAACTTCAATAGAACACTATCAGTAATGTATTCTTGTTAGGCCTAAATGCCTTTTGCCCTGTCATATCAACATCTCATCGTACAGCTATCCTATTTCTCTATAGATGGTGTTAAGAACACCAAACACACCAGGTTTGTCTTCAGGGTGAATCAGCCATGTGTGTCTACACTGTGTGGTGCGGGCCTGTGCCATCTATCGCAATCATTCCTGGTATTTGCATACGTCCCTGTATCCAGAAGCTGCCCACTGTCCCACTAGCTAAGGGCATCTACTATGCTTGTTCCCAGTTCACCCAGTAGCACAAGCTGCACATACCGAGGCACTGTAGGACGTCTCCATGGTTAAACGTGTGTGCGATGCCGGTGGTTATGATGCTACATCTGAGCCAGTCAAAGTAGTGATTACACGTACTGCCATATCGAACATATGAAATCTTATATTATATAGAGCATTCCCATAGTAAAGAGACATAGTTTTTGCGAGCGCTAGGATACTTATTTTTGTGTCAACATTTTGCCTTGTAGTGGAAGTTCTATAAGGACGTATCTATCTAAACTGATTCGGGCATGGGTTCTCCATCTACTTCTAGACAGCGAAAATCAAATAAGATACACAGTAGTCACACACACACACACACACAAAGACTACCGCACCCTATATAAATACAGATGAGATACACACAGTAGACACATATTCATAGCTTGAATGTGTGTCTCTGCTGTCAGGGTGTGAGGCATGGGCCCAGTTGGAGAAATGGAGTCTCGGAAACCCAAAATTCAACTGCAGGACCTGCGTAAGGTGAGATATCAGGGTGTTGGTTTTGCATGAAAGGCCATTGGTATGTTGTGGCGGACTTTTGGTGTAGTGATTGTTTTACTTTAAATACTTTTTTGTCTTACTGTTAATATTGTTTTCAGAAGTTTTCTCTACAAGGCGGTGGATGGGAACTGCTAGATCTTTGACATGTTGAGAGTTTCAGAGAGGTGACAAAGATTATCACTCCTTCACTTGCAACCCTTGGTTGACAACAAATGGGCAGGTCCGCTGAATGTCCCATTAGTCCAGTCTGCGCATTGGGAGGCTGACCAGGGCAGGAGAGCTTCAAACTTCACTGTCACGTTTCAAGCAAAAACCATCTCAGCATCACAAGGGAAGTCTTCACATCATCGCCATCTGCAACGCTCTCTGCTTATACACTCCCTCACCTTATCCCATACAACAGCCACGGAGCCGCGACTTCAACACGATGCCATCATTCTGTGCTATCTTCTGTCACGACACCAAGAAAGCCTGCACCTGAAGTCTCTGGAATGTGTCATTCAACATGGCCCACAGGATAGAAGCCGGAAACACAAATATGCCACGAGTTGTGAACAGCACTAGGCAGTGGCATTCGCTTGAGAAGAAATGCGTTGTGACATCTACACGTTTCTATGAGGTATGCATGTTCGTGGACATACATCTGCAGAAAAATCTGGCTGAGAGAATTCTCCGGGGGGAACTGGGGCAGACCAGGGATATATGAGAGAGAGGAAATTGATTATGGAGCCACGTGCTGTTTAAGAGTATTGCACGCTGAAAAAATGTCAACTATTCACCCTGTGGGTTCATTGTGCATGCCTGATGCTCCATGGCTAGGAAGTGTCTCCCTGATGGATTATATCTTTGATCCTCTGGCGAACCCACATGGTCCACATACCATTGTCTCCTTGAGGTCAAATGTCCCCAATATCCAGAGCTATGTAGACTGTCCCATATCGTAATAATGTCAGGTGGTGCCTTTGATAAAACTCGTAGGAGGCGCACAGTACAGAAGTAAGAGCTGCTCTCAAGGTCACCATGCTTACTGACATGGTCCGCTAGAGGATGTGGTGTGTGATTTTTCGTTCGTTGTATGTCTCAGGAGGACATTGTTTGTCGAGCGTATTCCATAAAAGACCTGATGTAATGCCACACCATTAAAGACGGAGCAGATCATTTTTTCTTTTACCACTACTTACAGAAGTGTTTACAGTATAATCAGTCGCAGTCCAACTGCCTTTGTAAACGTATCGTATTCAATCAGGTTCATTAATCAGTTTCAAATCGGTTCAGTGAGTTCAGATGTTATTGTCTCATTTTTACAAATCTATTTTTTTTTATTAGATCTAGGTTCAACTTTATTGTCATTGCACAGAGTACAAGTACTGAGACAACGTAATGCAGTGAGTATCCTAACCAGAAGTTGCATAAGAAGCAGAATATCTGAACCTATCAAGAAGACTAGTACAGTTTAAGAACTGTTCGTTTACATTTGCCGTTCTATACAATATCTAAGGCTGATGTACTGCTTCATGTTCGCCAGGGTCAAATATACCAAATGGAAATGGTTACGTTATGTATAAAAAGTACGACATGCTGCTGCTGGCTGTTGTTTTACTGTTACCACTGTATACAGCTCAAGTTACTGTTGATGGGCTCTTAAAATAACTTTATGTATGTGATTTATTTGTTTATTGAAACTGTTGATGGAATGTGTGTATGTTTTCCTAAATGTGATGCGATTAAACTTATGACTTCAATATTCAATATAGAAAATGCCACTTGAAGTACTCTGAAAACGGATGTTGTAGATTCGTATTCTTCAGAACCAAAGATTCAAGGGCCTGTTGCAATTTGCAGGGATTAGCTATGGCTGGTCCAATCAAGAAAAGGGGGTCAAAGGTTGGGATAATTTTTTTTTTTTTCAAGTTTAACAATGGGAAACCAATGGTCAAGAAGGAATGTAGTAAAAAGGCAAGCAAAAAACATCAGGCCATCATAGTAAGTACAAATTACACAGACTGGCAGAATATATACAATATAATTGACAAGGGTCCATTCCAATGTTACAGGAATGAATGTGCAAGTCAGACATCCCAGGTGAGACAAAAATCAAACAAGTAAAACTATTAGGCATTCTAGTAAGAAAAGTAGACATTTTGCAGACTATTTACAAACCACTATTAATATTTAGGACCACTTTGGTTTCAACATTTCAATACGCAAATTGTCCTAAGCGATTTTATAGCATAGACAGACAAGAATGACACTGTAGACTTACTGGGCCCATGCCTTGACAAGTTGTGTCCATTCTGAATAGTTAATTAGAAGACATGACACTGCAAACAGCTGAATTAATGCTACCAAGAATATGAGACAGGGATGACTGTATCGGAACAACTTGTGTTCCTTCACCCGCCGGATCAGCGTTCAACAGGCACCCTGAAGAGCAAAAGTCTGCACACAAGACTGAACGTGGGTGTCCTCCCACTTCAACCACAAGACAAGTGTGTGCCACTCTGAAAGTTACTAGAAGGACAGACACTGCATACACATTGATACCAGGTTCACTCAAAGACAAGAAACTTATCGAACAACTGTACTGACCATGTCAAGCTAGCACGCCGCATCTCGCCACAGACGAGTGTGTCTCACAGCACCCACAGACACTGATTGACCAGCATAAAGTCTATTTCCTGAGGAGTCTATGAGAAATAACCACGAGTGCCTTACCTATCTAATAACGCACTTGTCGACATTGAATTCGCAGAGGAACCTCACTCTGTAATAGCTGAGACGAAGGCGCGCGAGTACGAGAGTGCGGTACAAGCGAAGGATAACCTGTGTCTCGGATAACTCTCAATATCCTATGACAAGCAGTCCTATCGAACTTGATAGGTCAGCAAAACGTAATTCGAACAGACCCACAAGACCAGAGACGAAGGAAGTTTGGCAACGAGTTCGGTACAATCGAGGATAACCTGGGGTCCCTCGAAAGTCTCAATTCTCTGGCAAGTAGGTCTCGTACTTGCTCTTTCGCAAACCAAATTCGCACAGAAGCCAAGAACCTCGATAGAGGAAGTTTGCCCAGTTGTTATAGATGACAAGGCTCACTGCGGTCTGATGGACTTGAAAGCGATATAGCCAGGTCTTTCTGCTGAGAGCCCAAAGCAAGATCGATCAATGATGAGGAAGAATATTCATCGATGGCAGGAAGTGCAGTCAAGCATAGGCCTACACAAGATGGACAAGAACTCGACCTGGTGGCTTTGAGAGCTAGTGACGCGAACAATTCTGAGTGTTGAAGGTTCAATTCTGTTCCCAGAAAGCCATCAGAATGTTTGTAGGTTGCAAGATCTACAAAAAAATAAATTCTATTACATTTATGCGCATGAGCATTGTAGCCTATGGTAATTGTGTACTATTGTCTTAAACTAATTCAACTGAACACTGTAGGCTTAGCAGTTTTATGACATAATAGGCCTAGGCTATTTTTACATCGTTCCTGGGTTAAATGTTGCAAGGCAGCACGGGCCAACCCAACCATCACTGAAATATTTGTGGACACTTTTATTTTACGTTTGTATCCATAGAATATGTAATGTATGACACATATGTGTAGAACCTATTTAGTCTTGCTGATCTGTCATAAAACCACATAGGGTAGGCAAATGTAACCTCTGCCTCACTGAAGGGGGCGTGCGAGAGCCTGGAAAGTGGACTTCCAATCCAGTGAAGTGATAAATACATAATAGGCGACCAATGCCCGAGCTAAAATTATTGGCAATCATAAAAGAACGGGGCAAGATGATAACTCGAACTACTCAACGACATAGACACTGTACTATCCGTTAACACCGTTATTGTAACCTATTTTGGCTTCAAACGGCGGCGAAATTTCGCCGAAAAGTGACAAAGTTTGCACCCCTGGCCCATCAATCAATATCACGAAAAAAAGGTTCAGGGCTACCTTGTGTAGAAGCGAATATCCTCATCACAATCCAGAGAATCTTTGGAGCCCAAACGACTATTGACCTTTGCCTGCTCAAGCTGTTCCCGCAGATCCTCTATCTCTCTCTTCAACTCTTCATTTTGACCAAGTGACAAGTCGAGAGCTGCAGGCTCCGGAGACTGAAGAGTAACATGTGCCACACGATATCTTCAATTCGCGCTTTTCCATGTCTGATTCTGATTCTGGTATCGGTGGTCGGTCTCGTCGTTCCCAAACACTTATCCTCGGTGGCTGCATATTTCACGATTCCACTCAAAAATTGTAGGGATAAGCGCCTTTTTTCAGACGCCTCCCTAATTGTTCCTTCCACAAAATTGTCTGATTGAAATGGACCACTGCCAACACCTTTGTATGTTTCGTTATTTGAAAGTTACTCCTTCTTATGTTAACTAACCATATTTTCCTGATCTCTTCCTCCACCGGAAAGGAATGAAAGCTAATACAGGAGTTGTATCGTGAAGATACCAAACACAACGGGACACTACAGTGCTCCGACGCTACTTTCATCTGCTTCTGACGATGAAAAACAGTCGAATCCATTCATATAAACGTATAATATAATAAAATAATATAATAAAACAATAATAAAAATACGTATAATAAAACGTATATATATAGAAATGTTGACGTTTCTTAGTTATGTTGTATAGGGCATAACTCCTCCACAGCTGATTGTGTTTCTTAAACCGGAAGCGGCTCTGCCGGTATAAAGCATAAGCGGAAATAGATAACGATTCCCGTTGCTTAGAGCGTATACCGTATACCGCGGCAACCCTACCCCTGAGTTTGTTTTTTTTTGGGGGGGGGGGGGGGGGGGGAGTTAAAAAGCAAACTCCCTCTACGCATGCGTGTCGTGACATTCTAGAATTCCAATGATGACCTCACACTGGGAACATTTATCGTACGGACAATGTCAAACTTTAAATGAAATACAATATTGAGGTAGGCCTACTTAAGATTATAACGTACATCTATTCATATTGTGTATAAGTAAATATATGTTCAATAAATGTTTTGGCCTATTGTTATTTGAAATGTGTATCTCTTACATTATGTTTACTAAGCTACTGCTGTGACATCCACATTTTGCGGGAACAATAAAATGCATATTATATTATTGTATATCTCAACTTACCTCTAATTTCTAATGAATATTGCGCTGGAGTAGCAAATTTGGATTCTTCACCTGAATGACTGCCAAGTGTGACATCATCAGGCCGCCCCTCTGGAAAGAGGCTATCATTGGTCTAATCCTACCGTTTAGGTGCAGGCACTTGATTAGGGGAGAAAGGAGCTGAGCAACGGCAATTTTGGTTGGGAAAGTAGCAATTTAGTTTAAACCCGAATAAACCAACCTGTTCTTTCACATCCATACAAGGTCAACAATGACTGACCGTGTGCTAAGAATAAAAAGAGGTCCATTGTTCCAAAGTCTCCATAATGACCCAAACACACCTTTTGTTTATACTGGACCGGCCGAGAGCTGGCTATAGTTAGCCTTAATGCCAATGCCTGTTTTCGGCTGATGCATTCACATTGTGACTTTCTGAAGTTGTTATGTGTTATTAGGAGTTCAGGTATTATTATAAGTATTATGTATTGTACCTTTAAATCTGGTAATTGCCTTTTGGAAATAGATTTGGTTGAAGACTCAGAAGACAATAAAAGAAGATAAATAACTAGACTTCTTCACATTTGCCGGGGACTTTTTGGTAGGCTACAATTTAGTAAGTAACCATTATTATAGGCTACTATTATATTCATCATAATGAAAAGGACAAAGGTAAAAAAAAAAATGGTGTTACTGGTAGGCCTACTCTATTTAATTAAATCCGGCCTGAGGTTTTTTAATTCGCAAACCTTTCATTTAAGACCACAGGCAGTAAATAACAAATACAGTGAAATACGGATCAGTATTGAAATGGCTTGAATTAAAAGTATTCAATAAGACAAGTGTGCGCACACATTTATCTTTCAGTCTTCAATTAAACTAAGGTCTTCCAATATTTGGGAGAGTAGGGCATAAGAGTTGAAATCTATTTGAGGGACCTTCAATTCTATATAAAGACAGACGACACAAACATAGTCTGGTGCCTGGCTGACCCCAACATTATATTCTATGCTATTATGATACATATATAGACAAAATACACAAAAAGAAATGTCTGGCGCCTCCAAAAATAGCACAGAGGAACTTTATTACACAACTTCCTCTTTGCAATCGTTTAAATTAATCTGCTGTAAAACAAGGCGTGTAAAGATCTAAAGAACAATTAAAGCAACCCCACTCGTTTTTTCTATCTCGTGAATCGTGCGCGCATATAAAGAGGTCGGGACTGGGGAGGTGACGCGCGCGCGCGTGTGTGTGTGTGTGTGTGTGTGTGTGTGTGTGTGTGTGTGTGTGTGTGTGTGTGTGGTGTGTGTGTGTGTGCGTTGCCTGTCTGCCTGCTGCCTGTGCCTGCGTGCGTGCGTGCGTGCGTGCGTGCGTGCGTGGCGTGCGTGTGTGTGTGTGCTGTGCGTGTGTGTGTGTGTGTGTGTGTGTGTGCGTGCGTGCCGTGTGTGAGTGTGTGGACAGTGACACACCGGAAGATGTTTATGGTGAGAGGGAACGAGATGTTAACTCCGGAGGAACAAAATAAAAAGATGACACTTGGTCAAAACGACTACTTAGACTCTCAGAACTTGGTATGAAGGTATGATACATGATCTAGGCCTACTCTTAATAATCAGTATGACGTAATGTTCAAGTGTGGGATTTTGCGTGGATGCGTAGATACGTCTTTCACTTGTCATACCTTTCGGTATCCAGCAGGTGGAAATAGCGAGCTTTTATTGTCAAAGAGGTGATCTCTTAACGTTTCATATAATGGAATTAGGCCTACTATAACTCAAATCCTTGGAACCTCTTGACAACTCTATTCACTACAATGCTAAGATCGTTGCTTTATTATATACTACATGCAAACTCGTATAAAAATTAATTCTATTTGTGTCCATGCGTAGGCTACATATTTTATCAAGATAATTTAGAATTGAGAAGATTAGTCTCTATTCTGACCCAGAATTGGCCTACTCTGCAAGACAAATGGCAGTTCATGCTGGCCTGTTTTTATTCAGGTCAAGAGGAACTCCCCATACAGTTAAGGAACTAATATATTGGAAAGCAAATAGATCAGGTAAAAAAACTAAACAATTTGAAATGCACTCCGGGAGTAAATGATAGAGATATATGTAAGCTTATGTGTTTTGTTATACGTGCCCGCTTGCCGGTGTGTGTGTGTATATGTGTGCGGGCGTGTGTGTGTGTGTGTGTGCATTTTCTTGTGAATCTGTTTTAGTGTGTGTGTGTGTGTGTGTGTGTTAGTGAGATTGACCTGAGCAGTTAAACGTTTTAATGAATGGTCTAAAAGTGGAAGCTCATTAGTAGACAGTAATAATAGACATGGGGCTTCTCAGGGGCTTGGCAGGGTGTGATTCTGCCGGGTACACTCATGTTTATAGAACCCCTCCACAAAATAGTTCTCTGTAGTCTCTGTATAATTTAATCAGCATTCCTAATATGCATTTCACACTATTTGTTTTATTGATACACTATAATTACAAATGTTGTGTTTTACATATAATAAAGTATGTATATCCTATTTTTCAAAATATAAGTTAGAAGTATTTCAAAGTATAAAATTTATCCTAGAAAACATGTTAAACAATAACACATTTCTCCTTACTAGCAAAGTAAGCAAAAAATAATGTTCAAATGAATAAAAAACAAATGAATCAGTACTGTCTAGCATATCAATGTGATATTATGAATGATCCGAGTCATGAATGCATTTAGGAATTTCAGGAATACTCTAGATAAGATTTCATACACCTGTGTTATTTTCCGAATGATCCTTTTCTTTTGCCAATTCAAACAAGGGGAGAGCCTGAGACAGATTCCTACAGCTGGCTGAAAACGCCACTGACCCCTCCACCAATCAGCAACCCCTCTCGGCATGGGCCGTGTTCCAAGAGGAGCATTGTGGGTCCATATTAGTTCCATCTTAGTACTCAAATCATGTGGGTGGCATCCAGAAAGATGATCGCCTGGATTCTGTGAATGCGTTCAAAGGGACACACACACTTCATACAATACAGGCAGTGCAGGCATAAAGCACTGCATGTAGCATTAATGCTAGCTGGGTGGGGGAACTGAATGAGGAATTCTGCACTCAGTTCCCCCGCCCAGCTAGTGTTTAGAACCAAGATGGGCGCTATAGGTGAATAAGGCCTGGTAAGCTAAGAACTGAGTATTCAAAACATCCAGAGCAGTTGTCTTTAGTATCTCAAGATTACACCTGTCTGTTTCTGGCTACAGATACAATACAAAATTATTATGACACCAACGGTAGTGGCAGAAGATTTCAAACTGTGTCTTTACTATAAAATAAACGAAGAATGAATTAATTAATACATCTTTTCTTTCATACATTAGGTCATACATTATGAAGAAGAAAACGTAACAATTGAGTGGATATGCAAATGACATCAACATCATCATATATGTTTACACCAAGCCCGTTCACACATTAAAATTCATATAATCATAATCGAAAAAGGAATAGACTGAAGCCAATGGCATATTTTTGCCCATCCTATTCAATCCATACAATAATCCAGAATACCAGCAGTACAGAAGCAAGAAAAAACACCTACGATAGGATTTATTGTTACACCAAAAAGCATTATACGTATTTAATTCAAAATTGACTGCACTCTTTCATGCCAAACAAAGGGTAGCTTTAGGTAAAAGCCCAGGGTCGAATTCATTTCTATATCCAGTACTCAACCATTATTGAATATCTAATTCATTCAATATTTAATAGCTATTTAATGCATAGCCAGCCAGCTCATTGGCTTGGCAAATTGTACAGTTATGCATGGGTCTACCGGTTGAACTAAATCCTTCAACTTCATGGGGGGAAATGAAAAGGACCATTAGGCCTATATAATAATTGTATGAAAACAA
Organism: Melanogrammus aeglefinus; assembly: GCA_900291075.1. NCBI lineage: Eukaryota > Metazoa > Chordata > Actinopteri > Gadiformes > Gadidae > Melanogrammus > Melanogrammus aeglefinus. The sequence continues at coordinate 14,045 of OLKM01001511.1, forward strand.
ATATATATCAGCTCCACACATTATTGTCTCTTCCAGTAATATGCCTCCTGTGTTTGGGCTACCGGTTTCAATTCAGAATGCAAGGTCGAACAAAATCATATTTCAGGGAAATTACATGGGAAACGGGATTCATCCATGTCTGTGCTGATAGTCTCCGCTGTGACCTTCGTTGCTCTGCTCGCTCTACTCCTGACCTTCTGTCAGAGTTAGTCCCGTTACGTGCTTCTAGTGGCAAAATATCAACAAGCACGTTGTGGCTGATGGGATCTTTTTAGCTATCAATCAGTCTATCGCTCTGTCAATCTGTCCGGCTATCTGTCCACCTATCTGTTTGTCCGCCTGTCTGTACATCTAAAATGATGCATAAAAGGTTTTTTCTGGACCGAACTGTAACATGTAACAGTCATCCATGCATCATTCCTCCCAGTGTAAAAAGGCAAAGGCACCAGACCTTATGTATTAAGACCCCAGTTTGGCTTTCTGAGGACCTAAAAAGCATGGGGATGATGATGACACACTCATGTTAAAGGCGGACAGCGGGGATTATCTCAAGGACGTGTCGATTATAAAATTAAATGTTATATTCATATATGTATCTATATATAAGCATATATATATATTTAGATTGAGATTTTAATCATTTACTAATATTTGTCTTGTTTCTGTGAGTGCTCTTTGTGTCTGATCCCATCGTGCTCTTACAGTTAGAACAATAATCTCACCTGCACTTTCTTGCCATCCTCTTGAGTCTGTGCGTTCCTGTGTTCTTTTCAACGCCCCTCCTTCTCCTCCTTCTCTCAATTCTCTCCTCGTTTTCCTTTTCTGCACCTTCTCTTAGACTCTCTCTGTCTCTGTCTCTCCCCTCACTTGCTTTCTCTTTTTATCCATGTCTTTTTTCACTCTCTCTCTCTCTTTCCCATTGTCTCCCATTGTCTCTCCCTCTTCCCCCATCTTTGTGTCGCTTCCTCTCTCTCATTTTCTCATTCTCTCTCTTCCTCTCTCCTTCCCTGTGTCTCTCTTCCTTTCTCTCCTTCTCTCATTGTCTCTCCTCATCTCTCTCTTTTTCTGCATCTCTCTTCCTTTCTCTCTTTCTCTCAGTGTCTCTCTCTTCTTCTCTCACTGTCTCGCTCTCCTTCTCTCACTGCCTCTCTTCCTCTTTCTATCCTTATCGCGGTGTCTCTCTGTCTCTGGGAGGTGAGGGAGTGTGAGACATAGGAGTTAGGTTATGAAACACTACAGCGCATTGATATTCATAGTGCACACACACACACACACACACACACACACACACACACACACACACACACACACACACACACACACACACACACACACACACACACACACACACACACACACACACACACACACACACATGTACTTGCACGAGCACACGCACACATGCACGTGCCCACGAACACACATGTACTTGCACCGCCACACGCACACACGCAGGTGCCCACGCACACACATGTACTTGCACACGCACACTCTCACACACAGACAGACAAATTAATATTTATATATAATGAACCATATCCGAGTGCCCTCGCTGAAAAACTGAATGTTAAAAGTCAGAAAACACAGAAGAAGGCTATGTCAGTGCATGACTACAGACATCTTTGCAAACAAAGATCTCACGATACAATATTGTCTGTATAGTCAAAATTTTATTATTATAGTTAAAATTATAAATATGTTATAATTTTAACTATAATATATTGAAAGGTGCAGTTTGCAGAATTTAGTGGCATTTAGCGGAACAGACTTGGCAGAGATTGTCCAGGAAGCTTATCACCCTTTCGGACGCGCCATCAACATCAACTGCTGGCAAGATGGAGTTCCACATATCCACACACACTGTGGCATTATATACAGGTGTCATGGAAGTTTAACGCTCTCTTGGATGCAGATTGTAATTAGTTAAACTGATTGGTTTGCAGGCTTAAGCAGAAAAAGTACCGTTGTCCAGTCCCATTCAACTCCATGATTTGTTACTATTGAATCGATCTAGAGAGAGAATAACAATCGCATTCAATGACCTTTGACCTATAGCTTCACTCAATATCTAAATATATTTCATTAATTAATCAAGGAACCTGCGGTCACCTGGCTCCAGCCCCCCCCCCCACCCCCGGACCCCAGCCGAGGAGACGAGGCCGACCCGTTCCTACCGACCTATGGCGCCCAAGTGTCCCACTCTTCCCCATCAGAGTGTTCCGGAGAGGGCGACTGCCCCCTAACACCGCCAGGCACACCATTCCACCTGATTGGAGGCTACTAGGAGTCCCCCCCCCCCCCCCAGGCACCCCAGGCACTGTGACTGCCACGGAACAGAAGGGGCGGCGAGCCCCCCGCTCATAATTTCTCTGACTTTCCACTGGCCGGGGGGCCCTGAACCATGCCTTGAGCCCTGTCCTCGCCCATGACGGCCAGTAGGCTAGTGGGCTACCCCTCTCCTATTCCAGCACCAGGGCGGGCCTGCTCAATCGGGTAGCAGAGAGGGAGTGGAGTCGTGACCGAGCAGTAGGTGGTGGCCCGTCCCTACTTGAACAAGACTAGGGACAAAATCCTAGACTGCTTTTACTTCCCCGGGGTTTAGAGGGATGTCACCCAGTACTGTCAGGCATGCCCGGAGTGCCAGCACAACGCCCCAAAAAGTGTGGGATTGACAGTGCACTCTCGAGCGATGTCAAGGCATGTACTTTCCCCCCCTCGGAGGAGACCGGCATTGCCGGGAAGGTGACTGGTGGTTTCTGTCATGGTCTGTCTGTTTCCTTGTCTTGTTTTGTTTTACTTTGGTATCTGTCTTGTTTCTCCCCATGTCCGCTCAAGTTTCCCTCCTGTGTGATTACTGCTCCCTCCCCTAATGTTGTTTCAGCTGTTACTCGTTGCATGCCCTGTGTGTTTGGTATTTAATCCCTTGCCTTTTCCTTGTTCCTAGTCGGATCATTTTAGTTTGTGGTAAGTTGTGTTCCTGTGTGTTCCCCGCGTCACCCGTGTTCCTTGCCGTTTGAGTTAATAAATTAATCTTTTTATTGAACTGTCTGCTATTGGGTCCTACCTGCCTGCCTGCCACCCGTTAACCGTGACAGTTTTCCCATGGCCACAGAGCCTATTGGTTTTCTGTTGGGCATTCTGCCTGTTCTTCCCTATTAATAAAAGTACCAAAGTCATCGGACCGTTGACTTGTGTTTACTGGGGGAACCGAAACCTTATCACTGGACACTTGGCTAATCAATGCTTTCATAGAAATCATTTTGTAAGGACCTACTGGCACCCAACACAATACATGTCAGGATAGAACAACTTAGTCATTGATAGCAAGGTGGCCACCTACATTTTACACAAAGCTTACCGCCAAAGCTGGAGCCAGAAGAAGCCAATTATTACAAAAACAATTACTGTAGAACCAATTCAAATTGTACCAGGTTTAGAGGTGTGTTGTAAGTTGGCCACCAAAAAAATAATAATTGACCTTTACCCATGCCTCCATGAGGAAACTAAAAGTGCTTCTAGTAATATTAAAGGGGGGAAAAGTATGGACCGAGACCATTTAATAATTTACTATACAGACATTAATCTTTCACTTGAGGTTGTGAACTTGAGGCATTGTTTTACAGTTTATAATATACAATACATATTACAGTAAGAGGAGGTGAAAAAAGTGTAAGGACAGAAAACTGGACTGGACTGGTAACCTAATTGGCCCAGTAAGCAAGATGCAACCGGATAGCTGTTAACAGTCACTGCATTCACAATTCACATGCACTGGTTGGTTAAGGCATTCAGTAAATTCTATTGTATTTACTCCCAGATTCCTGATAACTGGATCACGAGGGCTGATAACTTCAGATTACGGGTCAGTGAATTAGTCTATGTGCCAAATGGTCAGAGATTAAGTTTCAGATAGCACATTAATCACCAGCATTTGTTCCGCTTTCAGTTCTACCAAACGGGTTTATAACCAAGATAGAACCGAGATAGCTGCTAAACAAATAAGGCCAAGGGCCAGGGAATGGTTGAAGGATCAGCTGAGGTTTCAGATTAAATAATATATTGTTCAGTGTTGATTCAAGGATAACCAGTTATTTGTTTATGGGGTTGTAAATATAAATGACTCATTTCAAATGTTCAATTTAATTCAATTGTGTGAGAGGTTTTGGCCTGTTTTCACACAATAAATCCATATTTTTAGATTTCAAGATTGGTTCCCAGCTTTGAGAAACAAATTCTGACCACAAATTGGGGATCTGGTGAACTGTAGGGGTAGACAGAATACAAGATGATACTAAGGTACAAGAACATTCAAATCAAAGAAATTTCAACTTTGTTGTCATTGCACAACGAAATGCGATCACTGCAGTTAACCCTACACTAGCAGCACTGGGAGCAGTGGGCAGAGACATTGTCTTGGTCAAGGGTAATGGCAGGAGTATTCAACTAACACACATGTTTTTCTTTGTGTGGGGAAACCCACATCAAACAGGGAAAAATCAAAACCCAGCAGGGTTTTAACCCATAACCTTCTTGCTATGAGGCAACAGTGATAGCCACGGGCCCATTACTTAGATTACTACAAAGGTAAATTTGAGGTCAACTCTACACCTGCCAGTTAGTTGATATTGTTTACATAGCTTTTTAGACTCACCTTAAGGTACATTGTCTTTAATCGATAAAAGCTGTGAAGGAATTTATTTTTTGAATCTTTGCAAAAGTTCAGGAATGGATTGTACTGTGAGCATGCTAGCAAAAGGTATGATAGAATGAAGAATGATAGCATTTAAGATAGCATGAAGAATGATAGCAATAGCATGATGTATGCCGGAATTAAATATGAAACATGAAATATATAGCATGAAAGCATGATGTATAATAGCATGAAATATGAAAGCATGATGTATGATATCATGAGCTACAATAACAAAGAACAAACTACAAGAGACAACAGGGTTCCTAAATGTTTAAGGTGTGCTTGATTAAGCACATGTATGCTGACAAGCCAACAAAACCAAAAAAAAAAGTTGATATGTAACCTTAAATAATGATGTCCAACAGAGCAGTTTTTTTCGCACACTGTAAAGTTGAACTTTCTTACTTCAAACAGAGTGCGGGTAAAACTTTATCTACCCAGCAGTAGGCCTACCTCATTAAAAAAATACAGCATGTAAAAAAATAATACATGGAAATATTAGGATATAGAATTGCTTATTTTGTCGATGATAATTATGCTGCTGTCATTGGAATCCATCCGTAATGCATAAATAATTAGAAAAAACAACAACATCTAATCTAAATCAGATTTTAGATTTAAACAGCTATTTAGTTATTTGTACTGGTCTTGTTATGCAACTATGTCATTTTCTGTGACATTGCCTATACCTGTAAGGGAGAGCAGGAGGACTGAAGAAGATAAAATGGTACAGAATGAAAAAGATGTACTGATTGAACGATTAGCAAATAAATAATTGGTAAAGAAATTTCAGAAGGACATGAAAAATAAATGGAAAGGGATATGGTTAGCGACAATGTTAAAGGGAATTGACATATGGATCAAATAATGAAGGGAAGATATAAAAAGCATATTGAGTTTTTCATCATGGTTATCAATATATTGATGAAGAAACTTTTTCTATTTCATTGCTTTTTTATCTGCCATAATGAGAAAGAATAAGATATCAAGCCATGCAAGCATATGAAGAAAATCATTTGTATTCATCACCCATATCTTGTCGTATACCTATGTCTTGGACATGTAGGAAAGTCATTGTGCTACATGGATATGGATGAAAAAAAGCTTAAGGTCGTCTCTGAGACAAATGAGCGTGAAAGAACAGGGTCAAAAGTTGAGTGTGATTGCATATCTCTGTGACAATGAGCGAGACAGACGGCAAGGTCACTCCAGACATTAAACACCCTCACACTGAGTTCAGGTTGTCCGGTCTAGTATATGGTTAGCTCTGTGACAAACCGAATCTCACAGATGGAGCAGTACCTCAATGTAACAAAGCACCTCTACAAAGACTTTGCTACACACCAAAAGAAATACCCAAATCAGATCATAGTCATATTTAAAATTGATTTAATGATACTGTCCGTGTTTTTTGTAATTTTTCTTCCAAAAAGATAGAGAATCAAAATCAACCGTGACCATGTACAGTGAAACAATCAACATAACTTAAATGTAAATATCTATTTGCTCATAGTAATCATGTATTTTTGCTTGCGTAATAATATATTGTGTGTAGGCCTACATTATTTTATTAGCAGCAGAAATAGAGACACCATAATGGCAATTAGTGAGTAATCTAAAGAAAAATAATGCTATGTCTACAAATATAGACTTAGACTTGTTTTATTGTCATTCAATAAGTGCACCACTGCACATATTAAACGAAATTTCATTACCTTGGAACACAGTGAAGTGGTCACAGAATATAAAAAGATGGCATGAAGTAAAAAAGGTTAAAACACAATTTTTGTACGCGGGTTGCGTAGATGGTTTATTTATTGGCCGTGGGTGTTCCACATTCTAATGGCCAGGGAGAAGAAACTGTCACTGAACCTCGATGTCCTACTGTGGATGCTGCGGAACCTCCTACCAGAGTGCAGCATGGGAAGCAGTCCGTGGTGAGGGTGGGTAGAGTCAAAGGAGATGGGCCCTGGTCAGGCAGCGCTTCTGCCCAATGTCCTGGGTGGAGGGGAGCGGGGACCCGGTGATAGTCTCCGCTGTTCTCCCCACTCACTGCAAAGACTTCCAGTCCGAGGCCTCGCAGGCCCCAAACCAGACGGAGATGCAGTTGGTCAGCAGACTCTCGATAGCGCCTCTGTAGAAGGTGATCAGGATGGGAGGGGGGAGGGAGACTTTCCTCATCCGGCGCAGGGAGTGCAGGCATTGCTGCGCCTTCTTCGCCAGTGAGGTGGTGTCGATGGACCAGGTTAGCTTGTCGGTCAAATATGGTATCATATATCAAATAAACTGGATAAGGCAAGCCAAAGACCACTTTCATGTGAATGAAAGTGGACCAAAGATGTTCTTTCATAAAAGCAATTTTGTAATATACTGCATCCCTGACCTCATTCCAGGGCAGACCAGGTAGGAGATAACAGACTGAAACAAAAGCATCCGATGCACTGACACCATAGCAACTTGAGATTGAATAATCACGCCCACTTGGCCTGGAATTTGAGTGTGCTTTTTTTATTAACCCTTAACCCAAAAGTTGAAGTGCATCAGGGAAATCCGATAAAAGAGGATGTGGGAGTCTGTAAAAAGGGAAAAAGGGTTACAACTACAATACAAGGAGAACTCAAACATATTTGTAAGATTGAATAATATTTAGGCCGATATCGCAAAAGATCTAAACAGGACTAATACAGTCATTGTGTGTGATTTTCTGTATGCAGTTTATTGAAGTTTGGACTTTACGGCCCCCCACACACGTTGATTTTTGTGTGTCCATGTATTTGTGTGCATATAAGTTTTCTAAAATGCACCATAAATCGTACCTTAACAGTGCTGAGTTGGAGATTATGGAACACTTGAGTGGGGATGACAACATTTGGCAAAATCACATTCTTCAGATATAACACTAAATTCTATGTTGTGTCAATGCCTTGAACCTCATTAGATATCAGTTTGCACATACACCCACACCCACACCCACACACACACACACTCACTCACTCACCTACCTACGCACGGGTGCATTACATACACACGCACATACTCTCACACACACACAAGAGAAGAAAATCTGACCTGAAAAATAGAGAAACATCCTATTTAACTCGTTTCCACTCGTATTCTTGGAAACTCAATCAAACATCTAATAAGCAGTTTGTATGCAGTGTCCTAAATAAAGAATTCCCAATCCACACGACACTACGTCGACTCTCGCGGATGTCATTCATATCTCAGTGAATGAAGTGGAAGGAGGAAGAAAGCAAACTGGGTCTCTGTGTAATATTCTAGGAAGTATTAAGAAGAAAACCCAGGGGACGAGCTAAAGGAGCAGGCATTCAGAAACATCTGCTGCCCCGAGTCCCCAGACATGGAACATGCCTCATTTGTTCAACCAGGACTGTCTGTTTATTTTCATTCTACAAACAATATGAGAGTGAAGATAATTATTTGAGATAGGTAGTTAAACCAGGAATAGATCTGAGGTAAGTTACAATGCATTTTTAGAGGTAAAAGGAATTTGTGAAAGTTTATCCACTAGCACTGCATTTTAAAAGGACTTTTTTCAATTATGAGGGTCTGAAGAATCACCCTAATCTAGCAACAATATATAAATGAAATCTTCCAAATATGCCAATAATTAACCCGCAATTTACCCAGAAACGGCCAGAACAAGAACATTATATCACAAACAAAAAACAACCTAGAGCACAACAAACATTACACCCCCAAAACACCTCAAAACCACTGCAAAATAAATCCAAACAAAATACTCACAATTCAAATGATCCTGACACTGCCTCAATGAATCAATCTCAAATGTCCCACATTTATTTTAACAAAACTAAAAAGTGTAAACTAAAAGTATTTGTTTTATCGCGCCCTATTTCGTCCTATAGGCACATATATTGCATCTTATGTATGCAGAGTAAGCAGAATCTCACTCAGAACAGATAACAGAAACGGTGATTAACCGGCCACACGGAGAGAGAATCAGTCCTCTTCAGGGTATTATACTGTCCGCATGAATAGTCCAAACAACAGGACACATGCTTGGTTCATTCTATGATGTAACAGCTCTCCAAATTAGACCCCGAAACCAGCATTAACATATTCATACAAACATGAATCTGAGCCCCTTACCCAATCACCAAAAGGTTTTTTATGGACATGATCATGATCTGATGTGCCCAGCAGCAGACCCAAGTTGTGTTGCAGACTGGCTGTAAAGAGCTTGTGCGAATTTGTGACCACTTCAAAAAGATCTCCACTTTGATTTGAATGACAATCGCCCCACAGAACACTCCAATACTCCACTCCAGAATACCAAATTTGTGTTTTAAATAAACAAATTGTGCCATCGTGAAAATTACTCCTGAAATGTATATTCTATCTGTTGCTCATAATTCTGCGCCACCTATTTAATTTATATCTGTATACCAGTAGTAAAATCACTGGAGCAGATCTTTAATGTGGCTAGCTAAGCATTTCACAAGACTAACGTTGGTGCCATCGCTCTGGTTGAGCGCACACAATGAACTCAGAAAACTCCTGCCTAAAGCAGTTTTCTGGAGCAGTCACTCAAAGCTTTCTTCGTTCTGCTTCATATGTGAATTCAATGATTTACATGCAAGTGGTTTATTTTGACTACTCCTACGTGACAAGATGGGTATCTTGTCACCTAGGAGTAGAAAGTATAGAAGAAATAGAGTAGAGCAAGCCATCAAATCAGTCTCCATACGATACAAACAATTCGATGCACTACCTCAATTATGTCTCAGTTTATCACTTGCCATTTTCACACAATCGGATATGATACTCTTAATACGCTTAAACAAACCATCATCCCCACACACTCACATACCAGAATCTTTGGAAACTGATTTTGAGTCGTTATCATAATGTCTTTTTAAGTTGTTACACAGTTGTGCACATTTCTACAATACCTACAGCCAAACACTTGTTTTAACTTCAGACATTTGGAAATTAAAATGGAAGTTAAATGATAAACTTTGCTGTGGGCAGTACCTTATTTTGTGAATCATGCCATCAAGCTTCCTTGATAAGAAAATGCACTGACATAATGACATAGACAAACAATTTATTAGATTGCAAAGCACAGCAAACAATCATAATATAGCAAGATATGGCACCCAGCCAATACCACACAAACAACTTTTGAAAACAATGTGTGACAGAGATATCATCTCAATGCCTTTCAGTAACACAATAGAAAATATTATTTTAATTCAAATATGTAATATGTATTTAGACAATCAATATATTGCCATGGATTAAAAGATGAAGCAAGGTTTTGTCAAGCTGAAATGCAGGTGTTTTATCTGCATACAATAGTGTTTTTTGTTTTTGATAGAGCAATTTGATTTCTTCCTGTAGACTATGATCACCGTGGAGCAAAGAAGTGTTTAAAATCCATGTCTCTCGCTTCAGGACTTGGAGAAGCACTCTTATTCACGTCATTAGGGCAGAAATCTGCAAGGGACACATGAAACATGACCAGTTCAACAACTATAGAGAGTTAGATGATTGTAGGTTGTTTTGGACAACACACACACACCACACACACACACACACACACACACACACACACACACCACACACACACACACACACACACACACACACACACACACACACACACACACACACACACACACACACACACACACACACACACACACCAGTATTTCTTTTCTCACCTGCACCATGATACTTAAAAGGAGGCGGGGGCATCAGCTTCTTGCAGGTGGCCTGCTGTCTGGTTGGATTGATGTAATACTCGGGCAAGTCTCGATATAGACCTGCAAACAACAAAGTAGCACAATGAGATAAACTAACTATGAGCAACCCCCCATATTGTAGTGCTTAATCTAGAAAGCCACCAGTTGGACAGTCAGACAGAAAGAGATAGGGACAGACAAACAGAAGAGTACTGCATCACCGTAGGTAAACAGGTAGTCCAGAGGACTATATCCAGGCACATGTGCTTCACCCGTCATGACCAGACATTCATTGCAGGCCTTGAGGAACTGGAAAGTCGCTGATGACTGGAACCCTGAAATAGAGACCCAATGCATGGCTTATATTCCTTATATAGACCCAAGTTATAGCTATATTATGTATATGACAATGGTTTCTGACGGTTGACAGTTGCTGTTCATTTTCACACAGGGGCAAGAATAAAATGATTTATAAACGGATTAACTCACTTTTAATGGAGTTAATAGACACAGTAGATCAACAAATGGCAGGTTTACACATCAAATATATCATGCGATTATGCATTTGTTTATTGGTTCATTTACTTACAGGGCAGATTGAGCTGAAGTGTGTTGTCCTGTTGTACAATGCCCCTGAAGTGGTGGTAGACGCACCACATTGTCCAGTTTCTGTTACATGAAGAAAGGAATAAAACCTGTTGTTCTGATTTCAAAGCCGCAGTTAAAAGTTAAGTAAAAAGATTTGATTCAATTACCAAATAATGATCTACAGACTGGTCTTCACCCGTTAGTGGTGAGTCCTCCTCCCTGTGAAAGTGGAAGTGAGCGCTACTCACGGCGGGACACTGAGCATGTGGGCCATGTCCAGGTTAATGGTGTCGTTGGGCCCTCTGGTGAACTCTGCCCAGGAGCTCTTAGCGTGGGTCAGGGCATACTGATCAATGGGGTCACTAGAGTACGCCTCCTGCAGGATCCACCTCCCAATGAAGATCTGATCGATAATAGTGAAACAAAAGTTGTTGTTTTGTACTAAAATCCAGCTTCCTCAGTTGATCATAAAAATCCATAGAGAAATGAATCATTGTCATGTCATGTGCATTTAAGGGGGTGGCCGTCTTGGGGTAAGGGTGTATTTCCAGATGAAAGCTGCTGTGCTTTAACCCCCGATCCCTGCAGTCTACTGGTAGATGCCCTTGAGCAATATGCCCAAACGCCCCAGCCTGCTCCTTAGTGACATGCATCTTAAATCACTCTAAATCCCATTTGAAGAAAGTCCCTGCTATATTGCTAAAAATGAAGTGCATAATAATCGTCATAGATTGATGTCATGCATCCGTCTGTGGGTTTGATCCATACCTGTTTGAGGAAGTCTTTTGCAGGGATGGGTGCCAGGAGTGCGGAGCAGTCGGGTGATGAGGGCACAGGGTAGTAGGCCTTCACCAACAGCGCCACCAGCATGCCACCGTACAGAAGAAAGAGACTAGGGCGCGGTTAAGGTAGCAACGTTGACTTTGAGTGGCCATATCACAAATCAACACGGCAAAACATACACACTTTTACCCGTACCAAACCCAGCCCTTACTGGACTGGTTTCAACCAGCTGTGGATACAGTGTCGCAATATGTTTTTTTCCACAACATTGCCTCTTGGAGGATGGTTCCCCTCTGCTGAACTTCACTCCATCCTGCTTCTCCATATCGTCGCTGATGATGGAGGACCGACTGCCCAAGCCCGGATTCATCATGTCCTAAGAGGGCCGTAAAGAGGAAGAAAACCACAGACTTTTTGATAAGACATTACAAAACAATCAGGAGCAGGTCAAGGTCACAGCTTTGGTTTACGTGTTTGGATTTGCATCTACATTGTCCTTACGGCTTTTGAAAAATACCTAGGTCAGTTCACTTGTATTTACATGTAAATGTATTAAAAAATAACATTTATAGAGATGTATTTATCTATTCTTACTTCTTTCTTATATTTTTATCGTATAATGGGATTTTTTGTGAATTGTTGTAAGGCCTTCATTTCCCCTCAGAGGTGAATAAATGACCTATCCCTATCAAAGTATGATATTAATATTAATAAACATTTCCAACATCATCATTATTGTTTTTTAAAAATGATATATTATGCGATAGCCTTTGCATGCCAAAGAGAGTCATGAATCATCTCAATGAAACAGTTTTAAAAAAAATAAGTAACTCACCAGTGAGAACGATTTCCTCCCAATCTGACGTTGATGAGCTGTTGATGTCGTTGGTGTGGTTTTGAATCTCCAAATGCTGCTGGGGTCTATATATACAGGGCTCACTTCCCCTAAATATGTTAATGTTCAACTAGACGCAGCATGTCATAAGTGAAGGTGTGTCTGTGTGCCCATGTGATTTCTTGCAATAACAATTGTAATGCACGCAACTAACCCATCTTTATGCAAAACGTTTTTTGTGTCTTTCTATATGCTATATTTGTACATTGTGGCAACCCGGCACGGTGAGCGAGCCACCTCCTCCCAAACAGGATAGCAATTCAAGGAGAACAGCCAAAAAGGCATGTTTATTTCAAAGCAAACATAAAGTCTCTCAAAATGCAAAGAACAAAAAAACCTGGGAGGAATTCACGGTCCCCTCCATCGTGGGTGGAATCCTGTCACCTGCGAGGACCGGTCTCTCCGTGCTTGATCCACATGACGGGGAGACCCCGAATGAGTGGAGAAGCAGGCTATTTAAGTTGTGACCCCCCTTTGTTAGTTTCCCCATTTGTTTTTTGTGTTTGTGGATACCTTGCGGCCATTCGGACAGGTAAGACGGAGGCCTCACTACATTTACACGTAGTGTCTTCTTTGTTTAGTAACGCTAGGCTAGGTAGAGATGGGTATCGAAAGCCGGTTCTTGTTGAGAACCGGTTCCGACTGTTTTGTTCCTTGGAATTGTTTGCAAAACAGTCCCGAGCGGGCGCGAATGACGTCACCATGCATTTTGCGTAGCTTACGCAAGATAGGTACGCAACGTGCGTAGCGACGTCCAGTGCAGTGCAGCCGGCAACAGACTATGAAGGTATATTTGGTGCAAAAGTCCTGAACAGTTGTGACAGTGAATCTGTACCTGTAGCAAAAGAGTCACAAATGTGTATCAGTAAAGTTGAAGTCACAGAGTAGGAGTTGCACACCTGTAGAATTTTTTTGTGTCTCACAAATACAACCCAACAGTTCCACCTTCTCAAATCCTCTGTTACAAGTGCACAAATCCTCTGTTACAAGTCACAAATTAAGACATTCCTGCTCTCACATGTTTTGCTCCAATTATTGCAGTAAAAAATGGTGCAAAAACACATTTGCACACCTGTATCAAAAGAATGTGAAGACGTGGACAAAAATTTGAACATCTGTCAATCAATATTTGAGTTCATGTAATGAGAGTTGCGCACCTGTACAATATTTTCTCACAAATAGATTTTTTTTTCTTGGATATTTTTCCAGCACACACACACAAGTCAGTAACTACAAGTGCTCGAATCTGCTGCTGCGGGTCACAAATGCCGTTCTCCTCTTTCAAATCACAAGTCTCCCACGCTCTGACTTTTGCACCAAATATCTCAGTATAGGTGGTAATGGTGGTAGGCAAAGTTGCTTATATGCCATTGCCGCCACCTATTGGACTGGAGCGTGGAGCCGACCGTGGCATCTTAACAGCACAACATTGCTGTTAAGATGCCACGGTCGGCAAAAGCTGGCGGCAATGGCATATAAGCAACTTATTTTTACTGCAATAATTGGAGCAAAACATGTGAGAGCAGGAATGTCTTAATTTGTGATTTGTAACAGAGGATTTATGCACTTGTAACAGAGGATTTGAGAAGGTGTAACTGTTGAGTTGTATTTGTGAGACACAAAAAAATTCTACAGGTGTGCAACTCCTACTCTGTGACTTCAACTTTACTGATACACATTTGTGACTCTTTTGCTACAGGTACAAATTCACTGTCACAACTGCTCAGGACTTTTGCACCAAATATACCTTCATAACACACCCAAGCGGTACAAACGCTCGAAAGTGTGGTTACATTTCACGAGAAAGGGTGACAACAGGGTAACTTGCAATATTTGCAAAGTGGATATTTCATCAACGGGAGGAAATACTACCAAAATGCAGAAACATTTGCGCACACAGCATGCGATAACTTTGAATGATAGTCGCGTTTTCGATACGCTCCGAAGTGATTCTCAACCCAGCAGCAGCAACGTTAGCATGTCCCGAGAGATCACGCATTCTGCCTGAAAAAGCAGACATGCTCATTTTTCTGCAGAAGAATTGTTAATAACGTCATAGCTGTAATAATGCACAGTTCCATTGAGTTTGACTGAATTCGTCACTGGCTATTAGAAAAATGTTACTGGATGTTACTGGCCATTCTTGTATATTGGCCACAGAATAACTTTATCTTGTATTGTATGTTGTTAATTTCTACATACAAGAATAATTATTTTATTATCATTATACCTCAAGACAGTTTGTAAAGTCATCATGTTACTTCTAACTGAACTAAAGTTGATTCTAATTGACCTGTTTGTTCTCCTTTTTTCCAAATGAGAATCGATAAGAGAATCGATAAAGAACCGAATCGTTTAGCAGAATCGAAAATGGAATCGGAATCGCAAAAATCTTATCAATACCCATCCCTAGCTAGGAGTGTTGCTACCCGCTGAACTTTTGGCTTAGTTTAGTTAGGTTAGCGGACGTGTGGTCCACTCACTGTATTAGCTGTTAGCTTAGCTTAGCTTGTTTTGTTGGGTTCTTCCCTTTAGCAACACTGAAGTCCCAAGGCCCGCTGGATTTGTCGTATGTTACTGTTGTGTTTTGTAATCAGCCCCGTTAAACCTATGTTCAACCTTATCCGTTGCTGTTGTCATTCCTTTATCGTTTCACTCACCAATTGTTTCTTCATCTACACCCATAACCCGGTTAATTTTAACATCCGTTACCTCTCCCGCTACCCCTAGACAGTGGGAGTCGTAACAGTACACTTCAATACATTCTTGCTGGCTTTTTTTTTTCGGGTTGTAATTTTTCTGTTTGTTTATTTGATGCCGATTTGCTGTGGGGTGCCTAGATGATGATCGCCAACAGATAATGGATCCTTAACCAAGAAACAAACGTATACTTCACTGCGGACTACTAAAGTAATCAAGAGGCAGTTGACCTTTACATCTGTCCTCCGATTTGCACGGGATTGCTTGTGCATGCACATATATATGTGCTTGCTCGTTTGTGTCTTTCTGACTTTCAAATTGTAATGAGTCATTTAAATTGATTCTCTATTTCCATTACCAAGTTATTAATTTACCATTTATGTTCCACTTACTGATCCATGAAGATAGTGTTAATAAAAAAATAACAGGATTTAAAAAAAAATGTATGACCCTATATAAATTCCTTCATTGGCCTAATCATTTATTACAAATAGGTCTTTACATATATTTAATTTGGAATGGTATTAGTATGTTACTATGAACTAACATTTATGAATACTTCATAAAATGAGTCATTGTTATTTAGCCTATTTGTTTAATTTATTTTCAAATCACAAGCAGAAAAAAACCAATGTCACAACAGGAGTGGATGAAGGTGGATTACGCAAACAGTTATTATTTTTTTTACAATTTTAAACAATTTTCAAATGGGTAAAAGTTCAAACAATAAATAACTGGCAAAGACAGGAACTGGGTAAATGAAATAACAATAACGGGTGTAGATAATCTACAGGTGACGCTAATCGACCAAAAGCAGGAAACTCATTTCAGTGTTGCTAAAAATCAATTTAAAGGTGACGTATTATATTGTGGTGGGAATTCCGGAACCACGTCAATCAACTGACCAAACGGGGCAAAATAAAGAGTCATCCGAACTTATAACAATTATGGTCTTATATTTGGGTAATAAAAGAATATACAACAAACATTCAACAATCTGTGGGGTGTTCCACAAAGCCGGTTTTATCACATAACCGGGTAAGTTAACCCAGGGTTTGCGGTAACCCAGGTTTTCCGTTCCAAAAGGAACACGGTATGTTAGTAGAAACATATGCTCTGAATCAAACCTGGTCGGAGCAGGTTTTGCACAGGTTAAGTTTGAAACATAACCCGGTCATGTGTTCACAATGGCATGCCCTTTTGATGAGAGAACTGCTGATATCGGAGCGCAAATTATACGTGCAATCCACCGGGAGCGATTAATAAGACCACGGCTTGACATCTTGGCATATCGGATGACTTTTTGCTGGAGAGATATAGATTCTTGCGCAAATCTTTCATATATTTAAATAGCCTTCTCCAGCCTTACATAGCCAACACTACCCATCGAGGACCTGGCCTCAGTTCACTCCAGACTATTTGCGTAGCCCTCCGTTTTTTGCAAATGATAGTTTTATCTAGGCTATAATGTTGGAGATGCTGAGCACATATCAGCCCTTTCAGATGACCCGTCCAAGATTTTGATCGGCCTCCTATCATACAAAGAGCAATACTTTCTGAGTACTATGCCGAGAGGCACTTACAACATAAAGTATAAAATAGTCCTAACAGACTTACATCCACTGGAGAATGTTCGATCGTAAAAAGCACTAATCCATCTTGATCTGTGAAGTTGATGAATTGTCACTTTTAGGTTTTCTACCCAGTTACCAAAAGGAGAAACATTTGGAACATATGCACTGTGGCACGCACACGGTTTGCATGTGTTACTTCAAAGGCAAACAAAATCTAAAATACAAGAAAACACAAAAACCTACATTCAACCAGTGGGGTACCCTCACATGGCCCCTGACTCTCTGAGGAGGTACCTCCAGGTACCCTCTCCATGCCAGGGCGCCCTGAATTTATGTTTATTAACAGCTCCTCCACCGGGGTCAAGACAATTTGAGGGCCAGATCCAGTCTGCCGACTGTCATTTTACGATTGGCTTAAAAAAATGGCTTATTTAAATTTAGACCAATACGATGGTGGGAAAAGCTTACCAGTTTGTATGTTTTTATACTTTATTTTTACTTGATCCGCTGACCGCTTGGGAGCCATCGGAGTACATATTTTTTTTTAGAAGAAAAGGGTTATGTGGTAGGAACGTTAAGAATGCTTAACTGGTATATAGATTCATGGCTCAAATATTAAGGATGCTTTTGACGTGTAACTAACGCATTTACGAGGTCAGCGATCCGCTGCCAGGCTTTGGTTCTCCGGGTTGCAGAGGCTTTAGCGTTCCCTTTTCTTGTGATAATGTCCTTCTTCTCGTCATAGCTCTCCAGGAGAACCTGGAGTTCCATTTCATTGAAATAAGCGGCCCGTTTCGCCTTTTCGATCAGGGTTTCCATGATTCATACATCATGTCTTTTTAGGTTTGGCGTGGACGCGCACAACCCTGTGTTAACTAACCCCGAGTTGATTGAACTAATGAAAAACCGCTGCTGTGGAACCGAAAACTCTGGGTTAGTCGGCACAGGGTCAATCAACCTAGAGTTCAGCATTAACTCAGTGTTTGTTAAACCTCCGTTTGTGGAACACCCCACTGAAGTCTTACAAACATCATCCAAGGCCTATAGACAGGAAATCAACTTGTGTATCTCCAAAGAGCCTCAAGCTGAACTCACATGCATTGGCAAATTTAGGAACTTTTTATATAATGGCTGTATTCTCAGAAATGCTGCAATAGGTCTACTGCCCAAATGATGCGTGATGGGAAAGTCGGTTATGTGGTCATCATTCTTCTACTTGATGGAAAAAAGGGAAACTCCTTAACTCCGTCAACAAATGGCGGTTACTGAAACACAATGTGAAAATATGATTTCCCAATACAATACCACCAGGTGTGAGTGTGATTAGCCGTAACAAGCCGTTTTGGAAATCTGCCTCTTCTGACATCACAAGTGGGCGTCACATAAGACCTTCTATCTCAAACACTCCCACCACCACCTTTAATCTCAGAATTCTGATTTTAAAGTCAGAATTCTGATTTTAAATTCAGAATTCTCAGAGGTTGGTCCTTACAGATACCCGTAGTTCTGACTTTAAAGTCAGAATTCTGAGATTAAAGTCAGAATTCTGACTTTAATCTCAGAATTCTGAGAATACAGTCAGAATTTAATTATTTTTTTTAGGTATGGCCCTAATCCTCTTCCGTAGATTAGCCCTTACAAGCCGTTTCGAGAGTCTGCCCCTTATGACATCAAAAGTGGGCGTGTCACCAAGATCTGTGCTGGATAGATGAGCAACGTTTACTGAAGTAAACGTGACGATTCTGTCGACCAACGGAGGGGGTGTGTAGCTCAAATTTTCCGGCACCCTTTCAGGCATCTCAGTACCCCAACGGAGGAGTACTGAAGATGAGGGCAAAACGAGTACGGCTCAGTCCGGGTCACGCCCACTTTTGGCGGTGGAAACGCAATCCTTACCGCACTTTTGCGAACCAGACCCTACCGCACCCTGCAGTGGAAACGAGCCATAAGGCTAATCACACTCACACTTGGTGGCATAATATACCCCCCCCCAAAGTGCTGTAGTTAATATTCAAGAGCTATCATTTGAGTGTAATTTGAAAAAACTATTATTGACTGAAATTTGACAAAAGTTGTTTATATCTACATTCTTCATCAACAAAGCCACATAATACTTGGAAGTTAGGAAGTAGTTCTGGCAATCAATCTCAGTTTAAACTCAAATATTAAACATAAATATTAAATAGAGTTTGGCAGACGACTCTGGACAATGTGGCTTTAAACAGAAAATAATGGACGGCTTTGAGTTTGAAACTAATCTAGAAAACATGAGCTCTGTTGAAACCTACGCTTAATGCTGCAAGTCCTTTAAACCAGTGAGCAGAGGGACTTTAAACCGGTGAGCAGAGGGACATTGAACCAGTTTGTCCATTAAACCAGTAAGCAGAGGGAGTTTTGGATTTTTTGGGTTGAAATCAGGATAGAAAAGACTGAGACCCCAGAGTGCTTGTTCAGACATCAGGAGGCTGTTGCTAGAAGACTAATGGGCCGACAGTCATGGCCTAGGCAAATGGATGTGTGTGTGTGTGTGTGTGTGTGTGTGTGTGTGTGTGTGTGTGTGTGTGTGTGTGTGTGTGTGTGTGTGTGTGTGTGTGTGTGTGTGTGTGTGTGTGTGTGTGTGTGTGTGTGTGTGTGTGTGTGTGTGTGTGGGTGTGTGTGTAATAAAAAAGTGAGGGATAAAAAATGTGTGTGTGCATGTGACAGAGAGAGCAAGAGAGTATTAGTGCTAGAACGAGAGAGAGAGTGAGAGCGAATGAGTGAGTGGGTGATTCTGCCTGCAATTCGATGTGCATGTGTATCTGCATTGGTGCCTGGAGAAGTGGGTATACTCTTCATTTTTTAAAGCGGCCTGTCCAGTAAAAGATAATGGCCCTGAGTTATATTCAGTAAGACTACTCTTGCATATTTAGTTCGCCCAAAACGGGCCAGTAGTATTTGCACATAGTCACTTAACTTCTGTTGCTTGACTTAAGGGAGTAAGTATTATTATGAAACATGAGCCACAGAGGAGGTGCAAATTTTGCAATCAGTACTGGCCCTCAGACTATAGGGTAAGATAACAACATAATTATACATTTTGTATAATTATTCCTTATTCCTTATTCCATCCACACATGGAAATTGGCCAACTATTCGCCCACCGTGTAAGTAGTCAAAGTTTCTCTTGCAACAAATAATTTGGGCCAGAGTGTGCCACCATTATAAAACAACCATTCTTTGTGGGGGTTTGTTAATATTAATGCTCCCACACAGGCCTAATGCATGAATATAATACATATGAGGATGAGGCCAACACGGTGTGTCATTCAGAGATTTATTTTTAACAAACAATCAAATATCCTCATTCAAATAATTCAACAATATATTCAAATCAACAGCCAATGTAACTGTACAGTCCAATGTGGAAAGATAAACACTAAATTGGTCTTTCGTCATTCATGCAGTAGAGATGTCAGTCTGAGTCAGATATGCATCCGCTGTCACAATGCTTCAGGCGGAGCCCCTGCTGTGTAGAACAAACCAAATCCAAGGGCAAGGATAATGAATCCGAGGGAACGGTTTTAAAAACACATGCTAACGGTTTGGGAATCCGAAGGCACGGTTTCCAAATCCGTTCACACGGATTTACACACCAAGGTTTTTTCTTTCTACAATTTGACCCCAGAAGAGCTTCGTACATTTCAGCCACATGAAGATAATCTATTTATAAACATGAAGAACCTAAATTTATTCCCATGCGATGGATTAGCTACTCGTGTGCAGGACACTACTGAATAATGTGCGTCATTGGGGATTTTAAGGTGGGTACACGCAATGTCGACTGATAAAATAAAGGCTTGGTTATGGATCCTCGTTGACGCAAAGCAAGGGGGTTTACGGGCCCCTTACGTCCTTGCGGGCCCTCCTTGTGTCCACGGCAAGGGCCTGAAGGGCCGCCACCCAAAATTGTGTAACTTTGCATCGAGGCGATGCAGAAGCAAGGGCTGTGATTGGTCAGCTCAATAAAACCCGTTGCAGAATTACGTTGCGTCGACATGGAACCATAACTAAGCCTTAAGTAGGTGTACGTCGTATACTCTGCACCATACCACTGTGTACATGTGCACCTGAAACCATAAAAAGATGGAAATAAAGATGGGCACAATGGTGGACGATGGAGTGGTAAGTAGAGACCATTTAGGTCAACAGTTGACCTCTAACCCTAACCCTATCACCGCAGGGATCACATGACTTCTAAGCACAATTATCTCTGTAGCTCATTCTAATCTTCTAGCCCCATATCCCTCTGATATGTGTGTTTGTGTGTGTGTGTGTGTGTGTAAGTGCGTGTTTGCATTTGTACAGAATAAGTAAGATGGCTTTCCCTGCCTTTGCAGGCTGCACGTGTTGCATACATGTTGCATAAGTGTATGCATGTGCGCGTGTATATGTGTGTGTGTGTGTGTGTGTGTGTGTGTGTGTGTGTGTGTGTGTGTGTGTGTGTGTGTGTGTGTGTGTGTGTGTGTGTGTGTGTGTGTGTGTGTGTGTGTGTGTGTGTGTGTGTGTGTGTGTGTGTGTGTGTGTGTGTGTGTGTGTGTGTGTGTGATACAAGTGTTGGTTAAGAGAAGGTGTTGCAGGGCGTTTGATATCAACGAGACAACACTTAGTAAACCCCTGAGGAGTTGACCTTCGCTGTGTTAGGTGGAAGATTGGGCGCGTATACACGATTTGATCTTTGGTGTTGTCGTTCATTCAGCTTAATTATTTGACGAAATAATTAAAACTTTTGTTTTTATTTTACATAGGCCAGAAAAGTAAAGCAACACAGTAAGTGCTTTCACGCTATAGAGATGGACACTCAGAAAGAGATTGATGGACAGACAGAGAACACATTCAAACAGATAAACAAGGGTCTTGAGGTTAGAATTCCATGATTTGCTGAAGTGAGTGTCTTCATGCATTTCTTTTTTACGTTTGATTTCTAATCCACTTGAACATTTCCTGAGATTTTCCCCATCATAAATGAAATCACAAAATTCTGCGAAATTCTGCAGGACCATAGTTTCCTTGAAAGTAACTATATAGGAAACTAAAATAAGAAAAATACAAAATAAATTAAAGATGTCTTTGTGCTGTGACATGACAGACTCTTGTATAGTCAGTGTCGGCTTTTACCATCTCCAATCCAAACATCATGCAGCTCGTTGGTTGACGCTAAGTGCACGATTTATGACATCTAGGAATAAAGCAATTAATCTGGGAAGAAGCTGCTTATTTCCGAAGCATAATGATATTTGCTAAACCTCAGGGGCTTAACTTACTTTGCCAATGTGTCACCCGTGTCTGGTGTGTTGTTGTGGGGACTTGCATTTAGCAGGTTTTACCCGTATGTTAGAATGGTCAACTTGCATGGCCAAAGAGACAGTACTGTTCAGTCAAACCAAATGTGCTGCTGCACCTCATCAGGAAGAGACCTTGAATCGTTACCTGACAAACTGATTTCGTGCCAGAGTGCTCATTCTCTAAAAAGGAGAAACAATGAAATAATTGGAATCATAAACCTGATTCACACACATTTCCAGCACACATAAGTGTGCTGGAAAATCAGTGGATACTTGAACGATATCTCAAAAGGCTTATGTTAAATTTTTTCATTGGTGTTTCGTCCTCTAAAGAGGGGTGAGCTAGGCTAGTGGTTTGCCAGACTTAATACTCTCTGGGCTCTGTTGACGCAGGCAGACAGTGATTCTCAGGGAGAGTCTCATTATTCAATGAGCGTCTGCAGTCTCTCTAAATATAGGTGAGCTATATTTACATGTGAATAGACATCAGGAGTACCGTGTAACTACGGATAACATGGCGAAGGATTGACTAATGAGGGTTATAAATAGGATGGTTGCAATATTTATTTAGCTATGATCTGTAATGTCATGTTAACTTTTTGCTTGATGTTAATATATTTGTTAAACATTAACTGAATTCCACCAGGATGGCGGTAAGGACTTTCTTTTCATCTGGTATTCTGGTATACCATCCCAGTAATATGGTCCTTATTTAGTAGATGCATTTATCGTTCAATTATTTAAGATACAGGTCAATAAAGGACAGATAAGGGGTTGTGTGTGTGTGTGTGTGTGTGTGTGTGTGTGTGTGTGTGTGTGTGTGTGTGTGTGTGTGTGTGTGTGTGTGTGTGTGTGTGTGTGTGTGTGTGTGTGTGTGTGTGCGTGTGTGTGTGTAGAAAATAAGATTTTTTTTTGCACAAACAATTGCGGGCACAGTGCCAGAGGAGAAGCAGGCCAAAATAGAATCTATAAATACTAAAGGCTGAAGGTCGAGAAGGTCCCTTAAATATGAAGCAGATATCCAATTAGGCGTTCTTTCTTCAAGAGGCTGAGCACGGGGTCTTGCTGGGCTGAGATCATGGAAGAGGAGGCAGCTCAACATCTCCATATTGGCTATTTTCATTTCGTTTTTTCTATTCAGGTGTAATTAACGAGAACGCCCAAAATAACATGTTGGGCAAACCAGACGAACCAACCTTAACCGAGGTGCACAGAGCGGTTAGGCAGCCCTCATCTCCGGATTATTGATTATCATCAATCAATTCCACGTTCTGCTCTGTTGTCTGCCCACGCATTTGGCTTGTATTCGTTTCTTCATTGTAAACAGTATGTTAAAGGTGACACATTATACCACCAGGTGTGAGTGTGATTAGCCCATTACAAGGCTTGTAGGCTGGTAGACTGATCCATCCAGCAAACATCTCGGTGGACACGCCCCCTTGTGGTGTCAGAAGTGGCAGACATTCAAAAAGGATTGTAACTGGCTACACTCACACCTGCTGGTATAATATGTCACCTTTAACGGGATTAAAACCGTATAGATGTACCCCTTGATAATTATTTTAGGGACTGGTTCACATGAGAAGGGTCGGACAGTGTAGTGACTAGCCTTTTAGCCCTTGCAGTAGGTTCGGTGTTCGATCCCAATTTGGCCAACTGTAGAATGATACTTATTCAAAACTTCTTTCTTTGTCATGTTTGCTCAATGGCTCTGGCCATGACCACAACAACGTGATCAGGATCTCTGCATTCCTTTGCATTTTATTGTACACATTCCTTTTGGTTGGGCAACGTTTTATCGTTATTGTGTGTGAAATGTGTACTCAGTATAAATGCACCATGAGATAAGTGGGGACACATACAATGAGCTGGGATATTTGCTGTAATATATCTGGTAAAGCCATTCAATTGCTGTATTTTTATCAGCCTCCTTCAAATCGGGTGCAACAACTTCTTCATGAAATCGAAGAATCCATCAATAAAAATGAGTTCTGGAGTGTGTGGAACAATCTGAGCATAAAATAACCAAAAGAAATACCAATGCAAAACGGAAATATTTGGATAGGGCATTTCAAAAAAGCTTTACAGTGAAATAAAATTCACAGAAATAAATCTGAACCAGATTAAAGGAAAAAATGCACGATTTAGAACTGATATTTAAAGACAATCAAAATCCACTTGACTTCCCCATCTCAAGTGAAGAACTGAAAGAAAAGCTTAAATCATTAAAGTCCCATAACGCCTGTGGGCCTGTCAGCATCAGGAGTGAGATGCTTAAACATAGCACACCCGCAATGCAGAATCAATGCAATGCTCAAATTATTCAACCTTGTTCTATATTCTGGCTGTTTTCCTGACATCTGGAATCAAGGAATTATTACCCCAAAGAAGTGGAAACAAATTGGACCCTAATAATTACAGAGATATACAGTATGTGTGGACAGCAATCTGGGGAAGGTTCTTAATAGCATTTTAAATGGGAGAATTCAAACCTTCCTTAACAAATACAATACCCTGTTTAGAAACCAAATCGGCTTTCTTCCAGGCCACCGTACTACAGATCACATTTACACCCTAATCAACAAACATGTAAAAAATATGATAAATGGAAAAATATTTGCCTGCTTGGTTGACTTTAAAAAAGCATTTCACTCTATTTGGCACACAGGATTATACAACACAGTTGTAGAGAGTGGTCTAGGGGGTAAAGTGTTCGATGTGACCAAGTCAATGTACTCAAATACTAAATGCAGTGTAAACCTTAGCACAAAACAAACAGAGTTCTTCGTACAGAAACGGGGGGTGAATCCAACGCTTTCCAACGTCTACATAAATAAGTTAGCGGTGCAGTTGGAACAGTCTGCAGCTCCTGGACTCAACCTTCAAAGCACAGAGGTAAAATTCCTCCTATTTGCAGATGATCTGGTTCTCCTGTCACCCTCTGAACAGGGCCTACAGCAGCGCCTGGACCTGCTAGCGAAATTCTGCCAGAGCTGGGCCCTGACAGTCAACCAAACGAAAACCAAAATTATGATTTTCCAAAAGAAGCCCAGATGTCAGGAAAACAAATACATGTTCACTCTAGGAAGCACCATCCTAGAACACACAATGAAGTATACCTACCTTGGTCTGGATATTACTGCATCTGGAAGTTTCAGCATGGCAGTGAATGCACTCAAAGAAAAAGCCTGTAGAGCCCTTTATGCAATAAAATCGAAATTTTACAACATAAACATACCTATCTCAATCTGGTGCAAATTATTTGACAGTATAATACAGCCTATCGCGCTGTATGGAAGTGAGGTCTGGGATCCACTCAGTGCACATGACTACACTACATGGGATAAGCATCCAATAGAGGCCCTCCATGCTGAATTCCGCCGATCCATATTGAGAGTCCAAGCAAAAACACCAAACGCATGTAGGGCAGAATTAGGTCGTTACCCATTGGCTATACCTATCCAAAAACGAGCACTAAAAAATTCTGGATGCACTTAAAATCTAGTCCCAAGAATATACTTCATTTTGAAGCACAAGAAACCCAGGAACTGAACTCTGACACGAGTCCCCTGTGCCAGCTGGTGCTGAAGCTAACTAACACACATCAAGCTCCGTCCAGCACTGCTTCCCAAACACCAATTAGAGTCAACAAAATAATTAATCAAGCAAAAGAAGACTATTTGGAACATTGGACAAACCAAACTTCAAATAAAAGTAGAATGAATTCCTATCTGATATGTGAAGCAGAGACAAATCCTGACCAAGTACAGGCTCAGTGACCACAATCTTGCAGTGGAAACAGGCAAACACAGAAAGACCTGGCTGCCGAGGAGACACAGAATGTGTGGTCACTGTCAGGCGGAGAAGGTTGAGGCAGAGGAGCACTTCCTTTTACATTGTAAAAAATATGACATTTTAAGACAGATATACTTCACCAAATTACAAATCTATATTCCAGATTTTGCAGGCATGGAACACAAGGACAAAATTGCAATTCTTCTTGTTGAAGGTCCTTCTGCTGCCCTGGCAGCACAATATGTCCTGAAATGTCATAACCTGAGAGATTCAGTCTAACTTTGTATTTTTTTAATTATAGTTGTTGTTATTATTATTTTTGTTATTATTATAATTATTATCTGTTATTTGCACAATTATTCATGTGTAACTTGAATATGCTTTGGCAATACTGTATTCAAATACTGCCATGCTAATAAAGCACTTTGTATTTAATTTTTTTGAGAGAGCGAGAGCGAGAGAGAGAGAGAGAGAGAGAGAGAGAGTGGGATGAATAGGCTAAAAGGCTAAACGTTAAGAGCCTGGTGTGACTCATGGAAAGAAACGACACCAGGTTCTTGCGTCACCAAGCGTCAAGCGAGAGCTGGCAGGTACGACCAAGAGAAAGAACGTCAGGCGTGTCCACGGGGTGGGGGGGGGGGGGGGGGTTGGCATCATTACCGCTAGCTGAGACAACACCTACATCACATCAGCTCACTCTGTTTGGGTTACTGTTTCCTATGGAGAACAATTGGCAGGTGGTTTTATTCAAAGTGACAGTTGTTGGCAGGCTTGCAGGATGGTGAGGTAGGCATGGGCACATTGCTGATCAAACCCAGTACCTCTCAGTCAACTCCCCTCACCACTAGACCCTAGTGGTGAGGGGAGTTGACTGCAAGGTATTACCCAAATCTAACATTTGAGTTAGGTATCAGGACGTATGTGAGAAAAATAGAAATGAATTTCATCATCCTCATAATATTAATGGTTTATACTCTTATCAAAAGGGACAAATCATGATCTAGCTAAAGATCCCTGCAGCAATGGCCTAACAGGAAGGCTGCAGACACCAGGTTGACCAAACCAAATACCTTTGGGTCCTAGCATCGAAACTGTCCAGCCTCCCGCCAGCAAAATGTAGAATAGGTTATAATCCTCTTTATCTAACTGGGGAAACCCACGTTTCAGCACAAAGGCCTCCTCGGTCAACAGAATCAGCTGCTGGTGAAGGTGTGATGTATGTGAAAAACACCTCAGACAGCAGCTTGACCAAATAAGATAAACGTGTAGAAACTGATTCAAATTAGGTAATGTGTGTTCGGTGTCATCGTGGTCGTAGAGAAACTTAGTGAAAGGTTGAAAACGATGATAAGGTTGGAGAACCAGCAGTGAAACACCTAGCTCAGCAGTGTAGGTACTGATTGTGGGAGTATGTCAATGAGACCAGTTTCAGTGCCCTTTAACCCATATTTAGTGTAGGTCATTTGTATTAAGAAGAGGGCTACATACTTTAGTGAGTTGATTCACAAATGCTAACAGTAATTTCCGTTTGACAAATAATAGATTTTTAAGAAGTCTTTTTAGTTTTTCATAACAAGGCGCAATGCAAAAAATAGTGTAAATTGATCGTCAGAAATAACTGACGAAATAAAAAGAAATGATCCATGAGCAAACATAATCAGAGGGCACGTAGCAGTACAGCCTGTTGGTCCTTGGTACAGTCATGCCTTTATGACGCATGCAATTATTCTAAGCCAAAAACTATAATAAGCTAAGGTAAGTCAAGGTAAAGCAATATCATAGAATCCAATAAAACAAAAATGTGATCAAAGTCAGTGGAGCAAACCAAAGGTAGGAGTCTGACGTAGTCTATTTAAAAGCCAGTGTCAGCATATCCTCAGCCTGTATAGTGGTGGCATATCCTAACGCTGAAACAAACTGTTTTCTTGATTTTTCTACCAGGTGCAGATCCATGAGGCCTTAACCATGTCATGATTTACAAACACCAGTAGAACAGACAGCAGCTCTCAACTCAAAGAACAAACTCCTCTCAAATGATCCAAGGTGCCAACCCAGTCATCAGTTCCTCGGTTGTCGACAACGACGCAGAATCCCCAGAACCATAGCGGATTCCGATGAAAAACTCGTTGAGTCAATCGGAAACAGTTATCACATGATTAACCAAATGAGAATAAATTCAGAAAAAAAAAAACGGAAAATCTGTGAGGCCTTTGAGGGGTTGGACTTGTAGGAAACCTTGAAATACTACCGTGGTTATTAGCTCCAGATGTTTCTGCTGGCGCCCGGCACGGCTTATCTCCCAGGAGAACCTCAAAAGAAAATAAATAAGGCTTTGCTAGGAGGCCCCCATGATGTCACCGCCAGTGCATTGTTATTTTTGTATTTCTTTGCAACCGTGGCAACGGAATATTAAAAGTAACACCATACCTGTTTCGCCTGTTTCTCATAAAATATTGAAAATAATAAATAAAAAGCAAGGCGATGTTCGGAGCGACGCATAAATCTGTTGGCCCGCTAATAACTCCTGGCCTCTGAAAGAGCATCATGCTGGAATTCTATGCTAGCCCAGTGATTTTAAAGTCAGATGGAAACACACCTTTTTATACTTTGTTTTGTTACTAACTCGAGTTCACTTAGTTCATTTGTATCATCTAGATTAGAGATTTGACACAGGACGACATAATATAACAGAGGACATAATATAAAACAAGGATTCCCGTTAAAACACAAGATAACAACATTGTTTCAGGAAGACTATTATCTTTAGGTAAACTAATGAGCAGAGAAGGTGTTGTGTTGACTCAGCAAACAGGACTGTCATCGTGAACAAAAACAAAAGTGAGAGAGTTACGGTAAGGTCAGCCGACACTCATATTTAACCCGGACATAAATAAACACCAAGTTGCTATAGAGAGAAATGGCAGTAAGACAGCCTCTTACCTCAACACCCCTACCCCATTAAAGCTCCCTTAAGCGTCGACGTCACAGGAGGTCATGGCCAAAACGTGACTTCAACAAGCGTATACCTATTACACCCTGGACCAGTCGAGGACAGTGGAATGTGTTGCGGTCATCCGGCTGGGAAAAGACCAAGGCTCTGACCTGTTGAGTAATGATGATGTGGGGCTTGGTTTGATTGAGAGCTTGATTTCCTAGTCATGTATTAGCCCTCAACATGAGGGCCATCCAATGGCCCTCAACACGGTTATGGAAGGCCCCAGATGTAGCTGCACATGCCTCGTCTGATGCACTGGCTGAACGGGTGAAAAGTCAACTGGACTACATCTGAAAAAGCTGGCTGTGCGGAGCTGAGTGGACTGAGTGTATTTTCGGAAACAATCACACGTAATCGCGATGTGAGACGCACAGCATTGGCCAGCTGAAGGAGTTGGACCTATGGAATGAAATGGGACATGGACATCATTTTGAAAACGCTTTTGAAAGCAGACCCGTAATTTTACCTGCGGTATCGTATACACGGCCTGTAAACCAATGAATTGCAAATCAAATCAATTGCAAGAGTTACGTTTCCGTCCACCGAAAACCAGAGGAAAAGCAATGCATTGAGCTGATGTTAATGATCGTAGCATTTAAGGAAATGAAAAAAAAAAAGGGACTGAGAAATAGTTTTTGTGCACATTCTGTGGACTTAAAGGCCCCTAGTCTTAGATACTTCAGACCAAAATCTATCCCTTTGTGACATCCAAAGTGGGGGTGGCCATGTATAATTGATGCATCAAATCTATTCTACCATGAGCTATTGTTGGGAGTGTCCATCAAGTATGATTGATGAATTAATTCTGTCACATCTGTTGGTATGGTCAAACTGGGGGTTCAGCATACACAAAGGTGGGACCCTCCCGTTTGTGTTGACACAAACTTACAGTATTTCAAACAGCTTGCAATGGCGATTTTATCTGGTGATAAAATGCTGACCCTTTTTTTTTTTACCAAGTCAAAAGACAGACCTGTGATGTGCTTTTGTCCCACTGTCAACAATGTTAGTTGATATAATTAACGGGATTAGCACTTGTGGTTTCACAAGTTTTAGATTACTTTAGGTTCCTTTAGAGAGAGTCCGTCTAGTGGAAGGGATGAAACTCTGAGATTTGATGAACACATTTATTTAAAATCATGTTGTAAATTGATGGGGATTTGTTCCCCTTTTTACGAGCATTTCAGGACACACTGTCCACACGGCCGGGCTGCGGACACAGCTGATTAAAAAGCCATGTGGTTTCACCGTATCGCATTGCACTGTTAGCTGTTTCAGCAAAGTAGGTCAGCGACCCGCAGTTCGTAGGGAACATCAAAAATGCCAAATGTCAGAAATGTCAGATTTCATGTTATTTCTTCTGCTTTGTTTTCAAAGATAAAATCTATGCTTTACCTCACACCACTTGTATCTTGCATAAAAATAACCCATGAAAGAGCCCGCGCACACACACACACACACACACACACACACACACACACACACACACACACACACACACACACACACACACACACACACACACACACACAATCCCCTTTTCCATACGCACACACCCCTTCACACACACACACCAGCCTCCCCTTTCAACACACACACAATCCCCCCCATTCTCTCACACACACACACACACACACACACACACACACACACACAACACACACACACACACACACACACACACACACACACACACACACACACACACACACACACACACACACTCCCCCCTCCCAAACCCACACACTCCTTCACACACATACATCAGCCACCCCCCCACACACACACAAGCCCCCCCCCCCCACTTTCCACACACACACACACACACACCACACAAATCCCCCCTCCCAAACGCACACTCCTTCACACACATACATCAGCCCCCCCCCACACACACACACACACACACACACACACACACACACACACACACACACACACACACACACACACACACACCACACACACACACACACACACACACACACACACACACACACACCTGCCAAGCTGGAAACTATTTAAAGCACCCTGAGCTCAGCCAAAACCATCACTCACCACATTCTTAGTAATGGAAGATAAACTTTATACAATTGAATAAAGATAAATTCCTGCTGGCAATCTTCTCCCAAATATTTCTCTTTCTGTGCAAGTTTTTGTTTCTGCACCAGCAGGGGGGGGGGGGGGGCTCTTGGCAGACAGCCCTCAGAGTCCGGTCGTTCTCCTTATCCCCCACCGCATCTTTGAGCCAACAGCTTCAGCTCCTTTTCTTCCCTTCCAGCTGCACTGGGGTAAATTAAGAATTTTTTCTAAGATGACATGTTATTTGTGTGGGTGTGGATGGAGGGTTGATGACGATTCAGAAGCAACCTATTCTATTTTTAATGCTTTTATTTGTGTCTTACACATCATCGGGATATGATTCAATTATATCAGCCCACACCAGATCGCTGTGATCCATCTCGACCTGGCCGCACTCAGAACGTCAGCCAACCACCGCCATTGTATTCCCAGTCAGTCTATCCACCACAGACTCTTTTGTAATCCTCCTGTTTCGTATTTGTTCGGCCCCCCCGACACTGAGTACACAGACCTACGCTAACGATCCGAGATTGAATCCAAATCGAAACTCGAGAGTGAAGTATCAGCCAGATAAGTCTTTACTGTCGCCCCCGGAGGGGAAATTTTAGTTTCAGCGGTTGTTGGACAGCCCCATGGTTCGCAGCCACCCTGAGGAGCAATTGCGGGTCAAACGCCAGTGCCTTGCTCGAGTGCACGGGGCAGGGGGTCTATCTAACTGAGCCGACATGCGTGTCTTTTGGCGTTGGAGTAAACCGGAGCCTCTGGGTGTAGGGGCGCCACATGACCACGGGGAGAACAGACAAACCACTTTCAAAGAGGAGCACCTATCAGGCGTCCAAACCCAGCGTTGGCTCTTAAAAACACACCGCTCTTTCTCTGGTTCATTCAAATAACTTAATGCATGACAAATACAAAAAAAGCTTCTTGGTTCTTTAAAGGGATATTTTTTAACTTGAATAAGTCAAACAAAGTCTGGCTTAAGATATGTTTTTCTATGGAGCAAAAAGCCTTGATGTGGGAGCAGGTTTAAACCCTGTCCATCAGTGTGTGCGCACAAGCACACGCACCCCCCCCCCCCCCCCCACACACACACACACACACACACACACACACACACACACACACACACACACCTGCACCACATCTCTCTCCCCGGCCCAGAGGAAGCTGCTGTAGACACTGAGAGGTTTTCCACATTAAATTCATCTTTCTTATAAACAAGTGGGTTTCACATGGATTACAACCTGCACATTTCTCTCCACAAAGAAGAACTAATTCTGACTTCTGAAAGCAGCTTCAAGGACGGCTTGGAACTGGGCTTCAAGATAAAAGAGTTCAATTCAATTAAAAAACGACACAATAAAACTGGGGAGTGACGAATAGACACCGCTACAAACTTTGTAGCGGTGTTTGTCCCCAATAACGGAAGCTTTGTGGTGGATATATAGCCACATGGGGGATGTTGGATCAAACGTTAAGGATACATCCACTGCTTCTTGGCTCACAGCCTTCGGTGGGTCCCAGGCTGGCGGATGTAAACACCCACTCTAGACTTTGCAGAGAACAGCGAAACGGAACTCAATGTGACCAAGCCCGCTATGTGGGTCAAAGAAAGCTGTTTATAGGGAGGAGGTCCGTCCCAGCCAAACAGCCAACGTGTCAGCCACATAGCAGCTGGCTGCACCAGGGTGTCAGGCAGCACCAGGTCACACACCGTTTCCCGGACACACATGTCAAACGCTCACGCGAACGGCTTAAGGCACACACCAGCTCCTCAGGCGAGGAGCAGGATACACTCGGTCAGGGCGCATGAGAGCACCGTGCTCTGTGCACGTTATTCTCAGAAATACCAGTTCACATTAAAATCGATTCAAAATAAACCGAATAACATTGAAGGAATATGGATTTCCTTTAGTGTTTTTCGATTTATTTTAACATTGACACATTCATTCATTATTCATGCATTTATTTTTAATAATGTCCCTTTCGGGCCTCCATAGAGTGCCGCTCGCTATATATATATATATATATATATATATATATATATATATATATATATATATATATATATATATATATATATATATTCCTCCTCCCACGCGGATCCTTCATTGATTGGAGCAGGACATGGTGTATGTGTTATGTAATAGCCATACCCACTGCTTCTTTCACATGTTATGCCGCCTTTTACATGTTAAATAATGGAGCGGTGTTCGAAAGAAAATCCTCATTTCATAAAACATCAGAAAGGTTAATGTTTACACTGGTCAAATTACATTTTCCTCCAATTCACCTGAAAAGTTTTAAATGCTTTGTTTAATTTATTTAATTATGAAAATGTAAAAGTGCAAAATGCTTCTTATGCCACAAGTGTGATGTTTCTGACTAATAAGATAAAGAAAAGAATGGTGCAAGAAAAAAAGATCTGCAAAAGAAATACATAAATCACACACATGCACACATTTTGTTTATACGTGTACTCAGATGGGTGACATAACAATCATAAAGAGCAGCCATTCAAAGTATAAATTTACAAAGAGTATTTGCATCTCTTCAATTATCAGGTCGCAGGAGACACTCAATCCAGTCCTGCACAGAATACTAGTGTATGTGGAGAGAGAGAGAGAGAGAGAGAGAGAGAGAGAGAGAGAGAGAGAGAGAGAGAGAGAGAGAGAGAGAGAGAGAGAGAGAGAGAGAGAGAGAGAGAGATTGTGTGACAGAGAGGATATTCTTTTGTTGAGCAGCATAAGTGATTCACAGACAGAGGCGTGTGTGTGTGTGTGTGTGTGTGTGTGTGTGTGTGTGTGTGTGTGTGTGTGTGTGTGTGTGTGTGTGTGTGTGTGTGTGTGTGTGTGTGTGTGTGTGTGTGTGTGTGTGTGTGTGTGTGTGTGTGTGTGTGTGTGATTCAACCGGGATGATTCCCAGCACCTGGACTAGAGTGCCCAGACCTCATGTGAGAACATGCTTTGTGCGGTTGCATGTGGTGTCTTGTGTGCACGTGTGCACTTGTACATACATGCATGCCCGCCCGCGCGCGTGTCTGTGTGAGTGTGTGGATGTGCGTGTGGGTGTATGTCCTGTGTCACTGAGAAAAGTGCAGCATGGATCACACGTGTCTGTGTACTGGCGACATGAGGTGCTGGTCCCTTTTTTATTCATCGCCGTTGAAACTGAATTTAGTCATTCAAAGAAACTGTCAACGGGAGATTGTAGAGTGACAAAACATGGCATTTACATTACATTTACATTTAGGGCATTTAGAAGATGCTTTTATCCAAAGCGACTTACAATAAGTACATATGTATGTACTTATAGGCATGTATGAACTAACGAACAAAACTGATTCTGAGTCCATTTGTGTAACGACAATATAGGTCATCTTTGAATGGTAAATGTTGACAGATTTTTGTGCATTCATACTTTTTTATGGAATCAAATTAGGAAATCGTTTTTTCCTTCTTCTAAAAGGGTAGATGAATATTTCCAGTCACAACTCCTATTGAAACCAAATTACTTACTCTGCTGATCATCGTCATAGAGAAATTCTTTAAAGCTTGTCATAGTTTTAGTGGTGAGAAAGATTAAAGATCTATTATTTGAGTGTTATCGTTGAGAAATACCATAGCCATCCTTTAGCTTTTAGTGAGATCCTCAGTGAGAATATCTGTTGTGGTTGACCTGGCTGGCCACTATGTGAGACCATTTCAATTTCGACAGCTCCTGGCCCATTTCTGACCATGATTCTCTCAGGCTTCTCTACCCTTATTGGTTCAGGGAATCCACCTTGCCTGTGACTCACAGGTGCGGGAATACAACATTCTCATTGGCGGAGAAACGTAGAGAGAGCAGAGGTAATGTTTTGTCTCATTTACATTTTGAAAATCTTGATTTCTTCTGTCTGTCAGTCCGTCGCTATCTAACCCTCTCTCCCCCTCTCTCCTTCCCTCCAGAACCTTGGACTACATCAGCTTCAGTATGGCAGTGATACACCCCACAGCTGGTGTGAGTGAGTGCTTCTGTATCCGACTGCATTGTTTCCACTCTGCTCTGCTCCTCTGTGACCTCATACCTCGCAAGATGTCTCGTTACTCATCTTCGAGCGGTTTAGTCTGCAGAAAAAATTGGTTGTTTGGTCATTTTACACACACTTCCTCGGAATTTCGTCACGTTGAATTCTTTCTCCAGGCAGAAACTTGACTTTTCATAAAAATTATTTCACGTAAACTTTCCGTATCAGAATGGCAGCAGGCTGAGACAACAGCTGGCTGTCAGCATGGCTATGGCAGGAGCCCATCAGGTCCTAAGGGATGGCCATGATTCCCAATCCTCTCATGGCATTTAGCCGTTTTCCTGGGAAACTGGTCCCAGTGTGGAAGAGAAACATGCACCAGCATGCCATGGCAAATCCTGTCTTCGTCCCCTCTGACATCTCCGGCTTTTTATTTTTAAGTGTGATTGAATCCTGATTGATTGAATCCTGATTGATCGATGACGACATATCAAAGCATCTATAAGAGCTTCTGCTGTAAAGGAGAGTGTTATACGCAGTCAGTCAGTCAGTCAGTCAGTCAGTCAGTCAGTCAGTCAGTCAGTCAGTCAGTCAGTCAGTCAGTCAGTCAGTCAGTCAGTCAGTCAGTCAGTCAGTCAGTCAGTCAGTCAGTCAGTCAGTCAGTCAGTCAGTCTGTCTGTCTGTCTGTCTGTCTGTCTGTCTGTCTGTCTGTCTGTCTGTCTGGTTATTTGTGCATGTGTTTGTGTGTACGTGTCTAAAAGCACATTTGGTATGTCACACAAAAACACACACACACACACACGCACCACCACACACACACACACACACACAACACACACACAACCACACACACACACACACAACACACACAACACACACACACACAACACACACACACAACACACACACACACCTCATCTGAACTGCCTGTTTGCTCCAGATAAGTAAATATATTGTCAATATGTTGGATTCCATCTCCTAATACCATCTTGCTCCAGTTGGAAGATCAAACATCCTCATGACTTTTGCCGCTATATTAGTATTGACCCTTCCTCACTCTCCCCCTTTCTCCCCCCATCCTTCACTTCCCCCCACTCCCCCGGCGGCAAACAAAAAACGAGTTCAAATCAAGAAATCCAAAATTAGATCCAATATGGAGGTTCACCCTTTCATTCTGTGCCCTGCCGTTCGACCTCTCAGCACATCCTCCCCATGATGTCTGCAACCAGATTTTCCATGGGGAGATTACAGTGTAGGAACCTGCTACACATCATTGTGTCAGAACGGTGCTAATAAACAGACCTGCTCTCACTGTTTTCTGGCACGGCACGCACGCTCTATTTCAAACCGACCCACCAAAACCCTGTGCAGTGAATTATTAATGAAACCACATGGCCAAGACTTTCCATTAGAAGCCTTCACATTCATTTTCAGCTCTCGCCCGTGCGCGTGTGTG
This sequence comes from Melanogrammus aeglefinus, assembly GCA_900291075.1. Classification (NCBI taxonomy): domain Eukaryota; kingdom Metazoa; phylum Chordata; class Actinopteri; order Gadiformes; family Gadidae; genus Melanogrammus; species Melanogrammus aeglefinus. The sequence goes on from OLKM01001511.1 coordinate 50,668, forward strand.
TGTGTGCATGAGTGTGTGCACACGTGTGTATGCAAGTGTCCATGCAGGTATCTGTGTACATGTAAATGTGTGAATATTTGCATGTACATACATCTCATGTGTATTTTCGTGTGTGTGTCTGTGGCCACTGGTGTCCAGTCCGGGTGAGCATCCGTATCATGTATTGAGGATGGGACCTGGGTCTGTTTGAGGTCACTACGGCTGGGTCATTCTGTGTGTGGATGACTGTGAAGTACAAAGGCCCGGCTCTTTAAATAGCGCTACAAAATCCCTTTAATAACAAGTTCTCTATCAATGCAGACAAGAGAGAAAGAGGCTGAACCCTGGGGTAAATGTCGGACAGTGACGTAAACAGGGCCGGACGGGTTATTAAGATAAAGGTTTTATTAAGCAATGACTAGTTTGCGACACCGACGGAAAAATAACATTTAAAAAAGCACTCTGAATTCCCAACAAAACTCAAAGTAAAAGCACCAAAAAAGGAAGGTTAAAAAAACCTTTTATTCCAGGGGTCTGTATTGTGTTACGGGAAGAAAAGAAAAATACACAAAGGGCAAGAAAGGTTGTAAATGTATTTTGATTAGATCCCTCCCACCGGAGCCTCTCTGCTGGGGCAGTGCTCAGTCACGCTCAGTCACGGCCCCAGATATAGTGATGCGTTGTGTGTGATCCATCCGTGGAATATATTAAAACATAAACCACAGTCAGAGGAGCTAGACGGACGCGTGGGACGGACGTGTTTAGCTGTGAAACGGAACAGGATGAGATCATACCAGGCGGTAAACTCGGAGCTGGTCCAGTCACCCGCCCTGGTGTGATGTCTCACGGGACCCACACCGTAGGCACAGACTTCAGCCCACTGCGGCTCCGACGCTGGTCAGAGCTGGCTTTCTGCTGTTTGGAAGGAGACTCACTGACGCAACGACTTTTATGAGTTGTATGTTTTTCTTTTTAAACAGAGTTGGCTGGCTGCCTGGAGACGCGTGTACGTGACGTGTACCTTATGGTTGGTTGTAATCCTAAACAAGAGACGATGACCTCATATGGTGGAGTGTGCTCCATGTAAAGGCTTTGTTTGAAATGTGTAAGTAGGTGAACCCGTCTGTTGATGGTTTTCTGGGGCTGAGGCAAACAGCGTCCAGCCTATACCAGTACAACCCAGTTCTATTCTCTTTTTGTAAATGGTAAATGGGCTACATTTATATGGCGCTTTTTTGTAACCAGTGGCCACCGAAAGAGCTTTACAATATGGCCTAACATTCACCCATTCATACACACATTCAAGGCAGCGTCAGCCAAGGAAGGCGACAGCCAGCTCGTCGGGCGCAGTTGGCGATAGGTGCCTTGCTCGGGGACACCTCGACAATCCGGAGATCGAACTAGCAACCTTGCGGTTACCAGCCAACCCGCTCTACCTCTTGAGCTACTGCCGCCTTTTTGAATATATTCGATTACAGTACAAAGAAAAGTGTGATTAAGTAAGCTAGCATAGTAAGAACCAAGTACTCAGGCCTATAGTGAGAACATAAGCTACAGATGAAACGGTAAAGCATCAAAAACGACTGCATACACACTAAAAAAAAATCAAAAGGCACAACGCACCAAACGAGTTGCCCATAAACCGCATGTTGATGTGTGTGTGTTTCACGGAGGCCATATGCTAACTTGTGCCGTTTCATCTGAGGCTAAAAACGTCCTCCTGACCACCGGCGGGGATGGATATATTTACCTTAGTGTGTGTGTGTGTGTGTGTGTGTGTGTGTGTGTGTGTGTGTGTGTGTGTGTGTGTGTGTGTGTGTGTGTGTGTGTGTGTGTGTGTGTGTGTGTGTGTGTGTGTGTGTGTGTGTGTGTGTGTGTGTCCACTTTCATCCCTGCCGTTCTTTTTTGTAAAGTCATGGGAGCCGGTGTGTGGAAACAAAACAGTTAATTATATCTCATGACGGCGTCTTACCGCTCCAATAAAAACATGCCCTTCTCACAGCGTCTATACCTTCACACACAACACACACACACACACGTGTGTGTGCCTGGCCGCCTACACACTGTGAGGTAACTTCCAGAAACCTGTTGGCATCCGAGCTGGGAATGTAATTATCTCAAGAGTGGATGGGAAGGATACAGGAAGTGAGTCCACACCAGGAGTGCAGTGGGGGGGTGGGGGGTGAGGTGTCTTGAAGGGCCTACAACATTGTGATCATGCGGTGATTTTAAGTGTGTTGCGTCTACACACCCACACAGACACACACACACAGAGAGCACAGAGAGAGAGAGAGAGAGAGAGAGAGAGAGAGAGAGAGAGAGAGAGAGAGAGAGAGAGAGAGAGAGAGAGAGAGAGAGAGAGAGAGAGAGAGAGAGAGAGAGAGAGAGAGAGAGAGAGAGAGAGAGAGAGAGAGAAGGAGAGAGAGAGAGAGAGGAGAGAGAGAGAGAGAGAGAGAGAGAGAGAGAGAGAGAGAGAGAGAGAGAGAGAGAGAGAGAGAGAGAGAGAGAATAAAAAGACAGGGAGACAGACCGAGAGACAGAGAGAGAGCCAGAGAGAGACAGACAAACCGAGAGAGAGAGAGACCGGACAGGCCAGATGAGGTTATGTGCGGACAGTGTGTTTACATGTATGTTTACGGGGACGCAGGATGTTTTCCTTCGGGCCCCCAGGGTCGACGAGGGCCGCTCGAGGCACTTTGATGGTCCCTACGCGTCGGAGCCGTGTAGCGAGGGGGGCCGCGGCCTAGCGAGACGTGAGAACGACGCTGACCGCAGTGACGTGCAAGGCCCGTCAGACTGAGGACATTTACCAACACTAGGTTGAACAGCATTCCTTCATGGCCTTTTTTCATTCATCTTTGTTGATGTATTTCTCACATATTCGACTTATCATTCCAAGCACCAATAGCAACTCAGGAAAGCTTCCTTTGAACCCTTATGCTCCTGACAGATGGAGTTACCTTCAGGACTGAAACTGGAGCAATTGGTCTCAATTGAGAAGTTCAAGGGGATTATTGAAATTGCATTGAATGAGGATTGCTCGTGTTTAATGTTTTTTTTGTTATTGTATTGTATTATAGGGTTGTTCTGGTTGTTCGACCGATTGATCTTATCTGTTGTGCATTTTTATATGTTGGAATCAGGGCATCAATGGAAAAGAGAGCCTGCGCAATGGCCTTTTCCTGAATAAATAAACGTAAAAATATATATATAGCCATGCAAGAACATAAACTATGGTGATAGAAGAAGGTGGGATTTGGTAAACTACCTGCTCCTTTTAAAACACTTAAGTACCAAATAGCAACGGTTTTTTTTAAAGAGCTTCTTTAGTTCACCTCGTGGTTTTTTTCCAAAGAAGTTTAAAGCAACGTTTACATGAATGATGAAATTCTATAGCTTCTGTATTGATTATAGATGGAAGATATTTAAGACAAAAGCGAGTAATTATTCCTTGAGGTCTTACGTTGTCTGCATTCATTGGAACGACAAAGTTCCCCAAGATTCAGGATGCAGTATCCCATCATCAGGATTATGATAAACGGCTCTTCCATATAGAATAATATTTGGGGAACCGTTGTGTTTATGTGGATTTGTTTCTACGTGATGGATTCAGACACGGAGCAGCTGGGAGGCCGCAGCTGTTCTGCCGGACCGGAGAGCATCCCACTCATGCACACATATCTCCAAACATCATGAACCTGTGGGCCATGTTTGTGTTATTTGTGTGTGACATACCAAATGTGCTTGTAGACACGTACACACACACAACACATGCGCCAAACGACCACACACACACACACACACACACACACACACACACACACACACACACACACACACACACACACACACACACACACACACACACACACACACACACACACACACACACACACACACACAAGCCACAAGTCAGAGTGGAATTCAAGAGTAAACAGTGGTGAATTCAAGATGGCGGCCCCCCACAGCTGTGTGGCCCCTCAGACAACATCAGCCCAGTGCAGACAGGGCCTCTGTCCATCTGCACCATTAATCTTGTCATATACTAACATATATCAGATTTTATATACATCATTTTAAGTTCCATCTTATATTGACCTTGCCAAGTATTGTTCACAGTGATGTACTCCTTAGCATGGGTTGCCTCAAACCTCTAACCCTGTCCAATGTGTTAATGCTCGGCTCTACCATCTGAGCGGGACAGAAAGAAACATTTGTGGTAGAATATTGTTCTGGTCATATTGTAACGTTGTTACTATATGTGTTAGTTTCGTTATATATTAGTATTGTTATGCATGGTGTCCTGTAATTTATCATTACTCAAATTTAACAGTCAATGTTAAAAAATTGGGATAGATAAGCTGACCACCACCACCACCACCACCACCACCACCACCACCACCTACACCACCACCCAGTCGAGCTCTGAGTTGGAATTTGACGCATTAACAGAAGGAAGAGACAAAGAGTTTAATGTCATCATTTTCCCCTTTTCAAGGCTCTGTACCATTTCAAACATGTTACTTATTTATCTCTAGGCCAGCTGTGAGACACCACTCACTTTGTTTCATAGTTTTACAACAATATTCGCAAAATCAATGTATCATTGTTCAAATAAACAAGGCATTTCCAAAGCAAAGACACACTCTTTCCCGTCACTTATGAGCTTGTTGTTGTCCAAAGGAGCCGTTGTAATGCCTGAACATCAAGGTTGTTTACGGGTAGAAACTGCTTAGTAGAACAATCATAAAATATGAGGCCAAACAGAGAGGTGAGAGGAACATATGAAAATAGGCAGGGGTGTGTGTGTGTGTGTGTGTGTGTGTGTGTGTGTGTGTGTGTGTGTGTGTGTGTGTGTGTGTGTGTGTGTGTGTGTGTGTGTGTGTGTGTGTGTGTGTCCGTCCTTGTATGCCCATTTATCATCACATAGTTAATAACACGCGTACCTCATGCCAACTCATAAAATGTTATCCTCGTACAAAATGCACACACACTACAAACACCCCCCCCCCCCCCCACACACACACACACACACCACACACACTATAAGCGAGTGAGAGCTCTGTTAATGATATCAGTGTCACCTATGATGATCAGAATCAGAATCCAATAACGATGTTTATGTTCAATGTCTTACACCGCACTTGGAGGCACCAGTACTGGCCACACACACACACACACACACACACACACACACACACACACACACACACACACACACACACACACACACACACACACACACACACACACACACACACACACACACACACACACACACACACACACACACACACACACACCAACTCTGAAAGCTGAAAGAACCGAGTCCCCTTGATTCGCTCTCTGCTCCCACTAGTTAAACTATTCAGGCAGAGAGAGACTTCCTGCTGTGTGGTCCTTCAAGCCTCAAGGATGAGAGATAACACATGAAGGTTTGCATGGCACACACACACACACACACACACACACACACACACACACACACACACACACACACACACACACACACACACACACACACACACACACACACACACACACACACACACACACACACACACACGTCATTGGAGAGCCGCAGACCACCATGAGTGCGGCATAGTCCAAAAAAGGCTTGTTAGATTTGGAAAATACATTCAGGTATCAAAGAATAGCAAATCCTTTTTACTCACAAATCAGACTTTAGATTAAGATTCAAAGTCTGAGGACAAACGAGCTCAATTCTGGTAGAGAGGGAATTTCACTTAATATAATATTTAATATAATATTTGTTTCCTCCAATCGTGTTGCAGGAGGCGAGGATTTTTAGGCGAGCAATTGACCGACGCAAACTCGGCCAGGAGTAGTAAAGAGTAACAAAATGTTCTTAAAGGTTTCAAATCAACACTGTGTAGAATGGCCCATTCTATAAATATACCTCATCTATCGTAATATCGAAATCCCCTTCAGAGAGCTTCATCCAATCACGTCAATGAGAATCTCTTTGCTAGATTATCTCTGCAATGAAAGACCTCCGTCCCTTGCAGTGTGGCCTCCCCACAGGAGGTCTGCTGTGACAAAGTAGGGTCACTGGTACGAGATTAAGGCCCAATCCCATTTCTAACCCTTACCCCTTCCCCTTACCCCTTCAAAACAAGGGGGAGGGGTAAAGGGAAGGGGTAAGGGGTAGAAATGGGATTGGGCCTTAAAGGGTTATCCGTCTCTTCTGACATCACAAGTAGGCGTGTCCACCTAGAAGTTTGCTGGATAGATCAGTCTAGCAGCCTAACCAGTGGACTTTGTCAAACGTTGCTCATCCATCCGTCATACATCTAGGTGGACACGCCAACTAGTGATGTCAAAAGAGACCGACTTTAAAAACGGCTTGTAACGGCTTATCACACTCACATCTGGTGGTATAATATGGGACCTTTAATCGACCATCCATGTACTTTGATTTGGAAGACAACAGGTCGATTGAGGTGGCTGTGGATTTGCATCCCTTACCTTAGCATCATAAGTTCGCTGCGTAGCCATTGGCTGATCCGTTGTAGGCAAATGTTCCTGGGTCGTGGTGACACCATCACAGGGGACCAAACAGAGGTATGGAAATGTACTAGTGGTAAAACACACACACACACACACACACACACACACACACACACACACACACACACACACACACACACACACACACACACACACACACACACACACACACATAAAAAAACAAACAAATAATAAGGATAGAGCGTGTGGGTTGGACACCTGAGACCCTGAACAAGAGCACAGGTAAACATAATCAGTATCAACACACAGGTGTTCGGAATTTCACAAACGAGGACAGACAGGGAAAAGAGGAGGGGCTGGATTGTGACCAGCTAACATTTGACTAAACATACAGAATGAAGGTATACAGAGGGTTACTTTTCACCCTTGTCACCGTTTTATGTTTTTACAAAACTTTGGGTGGTTAAAAAGGCATCTGTAAAATGACGGCCATCGATCCATCTGGGAGGCCTCAGAATGGCCCTTTGGTGAACTATGAGCTGGCCCCCCAGGCAATAGGACCCCCCCTAAACGGATGGCTCCATTGAGCCGATAGCAGCTTGGGGTGGCTCTTCTGCTGCCCGCATAGAACTGTCGACGTGAGCTAAGAGGGTCATTAAGAAGTAATCAGGACTGGCCCCCCACTGATCTGGGGAGTGTGTGTGTGTGTGTGTGTGTGTGTGTGTGTGTGTGTGTGTGTGTGTGTGTGTGTGTGTGTGTGTGTGTGTGTGTGTGTGTGTGTGTGTGTGTGTGTGCAACAGACTGCGTTTTTTTGTTGATGCAATATTTCGCATTTTGCATTATTAAGAGGACAAAGGATCAAATGTTAACAATGTTTGAGATTAAATACAAATAAAGTAACATTTGAAATATACATTTTATATTCATAAACTTTTAAATAAAAGAACTTGGTGGTTTATTTCAAAGCAACTTAATTAAGTTTGAAGTTTTCCTGAAGTACGGCTTACAACTGAAATGTTCACAACAGTGATCAACACAAACACAACACAATGAGCGGAAACATGGCCCTCCTTTGGCCTCCTCTGATCCGTCACTCACTGCCCTCCAGTCCAAAAGGTCTCCTATCAGAGGGAAACCACGCAAACCGTGGATGGCACCAGGAAATGGATATCTTTTTCCTCGTCAAGGAGCAAAAACTGATAGAAGACGTTTTCCAGGAACACAGAGACGGACTGACTGACATGGCGGCAGCGAGACCTGCCCATAAGACAAAAAGGAAAGGGAGCCTTTAAACAACAGGACGAGGGGAAAGAGGGATCCTTCAGAAGGAGGAGAAGGAGAAACAGAGGGTTGAACAAAAGAAGAGAGGGAAGGGAGGGGGGACAGAGGCCAGGGAAGCCGGCCAGGAACAGAGACAAAAAATGTCCTGGAGGGCAATTCCTCTTGAGACTGAGTGTGTGTGTGTGTATGTGTTAATGTGTGTGTGTTAATGTGTGTGTCAATGTATGTGTGTGTGAGTTTGTGTGTGTGTCAAAGCAGATGGCAGCTGAACAGTATACTTCAGACGAGTGCCCTGTCATTGCCCTCCCCCCCCCCCCCCTAACACACACATAAACACGTCCTCCTGCCCCTCCCTCATCAATATAAAACTCCTCCAACTTGTTATTTTCCTCCCCCTTCCCCTGACCTATTCATCCCACCACACAAACACACACAAATGCACACACTCACTCTTCGTCTTTCAGTCACTGCCTTCAAACAAAAGAGGTCCACTTTAGGAGCTTATCTAATCTCGGGCTAAATCTTCATGGTTTGCAGAAAAGGCTTTGCCCACGTGGAAGCCCACCCCCCCATACCACACACACACACACACACACACACACACACACACACACACACACACACACACACACACACACACACACACACACACTCAACCACACTAACACTGACGCCCATACAGTATGCACAGTACAGGCAACCACACACACACAAACACACACACACACTTATCGACACAAAATACACATGCAAATAAAGAAACACACTATCTCAAATGTTAATGTCTTATTGGCCTGGATGAGGTGAGGCACTGAGCTCATCATAGTGTAACTTCAAATAGTTCATGGTTCAAAAGAAAGTCTAGACACAGGGCAGATGACTTCATCAGTTGGTAGTTTTTATTGTTCATTAGCAATGACACCAAATGTACTCTATTTCAACTTTGCTTGCTACCTTAGGAGACGCGTCTTCCATTGTAAACAGTGAAAATGATGAAACTGTAGTCCATATAACTCCTTACAAGCTGTGTTTTTGACCGTGGCCGCACCAACGTACCAGCCACCTTGTGTTGTTGTCACGGTTATTCATGACAACATCCGGTTATCTTATCGTATTTCAGCCAGGCCCCACGCTCACGACATGTCAAGACCTATTGTTTAGTTTTTTTGTCGATTTCTTTTTTTAAAAACAAACTTTTTCTCTCGTCCGTTTTCTTAAAGAATTATATTTACATCGGTCACGTCCCTGGCTGCCTGCTGCCAGAGATCACACACGCACAGTTAATAATAATAATGCAGTAAAACTCAAAACTACTTCACACTCCTTTTACGTTTTTTAAGTCCTTATGGTCAACCTTATAGCTCTAAGTTATGTGTCTTTTTCTCTTAACAAATAGTTGTATTTATATAGAGCTTAAGCTGTTTTATATCCCCGCCCCCCCCCGCCCTCGTAAAAATAAAAACAAAATGAACGCACCAAAGAAATATATAAATATTGCACTTAAAGTTCGGGTCTGCACGTGACCTGTTTCGTAGTTTGTGGTTTTAAAGAGGAAGAGAACGCGCGCTGAGCTGAAGGAAGTGATATCGGGAGATAGAGAAAGCAGTTCTGCAACGTTATCTAAATAAATAGGCAAACTTTACGCAAACTTTATACAATAAACACAAATTTGTTACTTCTTCCTTTAACCGTGTCTATGACAAAAAAAAATGAGCAAGATCTACTTAGTGCCCGGTATACTTATGGAGTGCAGATATTATACCTAACGCAGATAAAAAAAAAAAGAGGAAAAAATATACACGTAAAAAAACAGAAACAGAAGAAAACGGCAGAAATCATTTCCAAACAAGTTTAAACAGAGCGGTGAACATCAAACGTGGAGCGCTTTAATGTCCTGAGAAGGCTTCCTCGAGGAGTCCTGGATCAGCTACAGTGAAAAAAAAAAAACCCTTGTGGTTTTTTGGCTCGTGCGAACATTTTGCAAGCGTTTGCTTCCGTTCTTTTCGTGTCGTCGTCCGCTGCGAACAGTCTTTGAAGACGGGCAGAAAGTCTCTTTTAGCCCGTTATTTTTTTTTTTCCGTCTGTTTGTTGTGATCTACGCAACAGACACGCACACCCGCGTTGGATGCCAGGCGCGTGTTTGTGCGCTCCTGGTTACGCTTGTGTTGTTGCTGTTTTTTTTTTGTTCCTCCCTTGCGGTGGCGTCACTTGGCATAATGTTGTTTGTGATGAATTCAAACCAAGCAGGAACCCTTTATCTCTTTTTTGTACACAGAGAGGTCTGTGGTCGCCACCTTCTGTCAGGCAAGAATGTGGGATTGTTTCTTGTTTGGGTTCTTGCGTTGTCATGCACTGTGGCGCTACAGCGTGCCGAATATCGAACTGAAGTTCTACTTATCGACCAGTGGTCGTCACTTCCGACACGTCAACTGTCATGAGCCCAGTCCCCCCCCCATGCCCCACCCTACACCCACCCACCCACCTCTTAGACAGCGTTGACGCTCAAACAGGGAAAAGAAAAGAAAACACAGGATCGTACCAAAAACAAAACAGCTTCACACTGGCTTCCCGAGGAGGAGGTGGAGGAGTTCGGAAAAAAACGGGGAAAAGAACAGGAGGGTGGGGGTGGGGGTGTGACCGGACAGTACCGGACTGTCTTCATGTCAGCAAGGGGGCTTGTGTCCATACCCCCCCACCTCCTTTGTCCAACCGGAACCACAACTTAAATACACAAAAATAACATTAAAGTCTGGACTGTGAAACCAAAAACAGTACAGCGATCAGAGAAGAATCCAGCTCCTGTTTTGGCCCCCTCATTGGCCACAATATCTTTTTTTTTTTACTATCCATCCACCCACACGTTCTAACCACCCATCCATCCATCCATCCATCCATCCATCCATCCATCCATCCATCCATCCATCCATCCATCCGTCCACACATCCATCCATCCATTCATCCACACGGCTTCGTTGAGTAAACATCGTTTCTTTGCAGTGCCATAGCCTAGTCATCTCTCTCTCTCTCTCTCACCGTAACCACCAAAAAAACTAAAATCAAAAAAACACACATCACAGTGGCCGGGTGGGGTGGCTACCGCGACACCAAAACAAAAAGCCCCAAAAACAAAAAAGGCAAATAAGGAGACGTAAACCGAAACCCACTCAAAGTGTCTGTGTTTCTCTCTTCCTCTTTCTCTCTCCATCTGCCCCCTCCACCCTCCTCCACTCTCATCGTCTGTGGCTCCTTTTAGTTTCTCCGCCCGCCCCCGTCTCCTCCTACGAGGACGAGGAGGTGGAGGTGCCGCTGGATTTCTTCTGGTTGACCAAGTCCAGGTAGAGCTCGGAGCGCAGGAAGCGGGGGTACGAGTCCTTCTCCATCAGGCCGTATATCCGGCGCTGGGCCAGGTCGAAGCAGGAGCGCGCCACACTCTGGAGGTTGTCCTTGGTGTGTTCCCGTGTGTACGAGTCCAGGTTCACCTGGGAGGGAGGGAGGGAGAGAGAGAGAGAGAGAGAGAGAGAGAGAGAGAGAGAGAGAGAGAGAGAGAGAGAGAGAAGAGAGAGAGAGAGAGAGAGAGAGAGAGAGAGAGAGAGAGGAGAGAGAGAGAGAGAGAGAGAGAGAGAGAGAGAGAGAGAGAGAGAGAGAGAGAGAGAGAGAGAGAGAGAGAGAGAGAGAGAGAGAGAGAGGTTATTATGGAGGCAGGGACTGTGGGAGGGCTAACGATTCAACCATTCATATTTAGTAAGTCCAAGTATTCATATCTATTCAAGTATTCATAGTTAGTCAGTAGAAGTATTCAGAGCTATTGGTTCAACGATAAATATTTAGTCTGGCAAAGTATTCATATTTAACAGTTCAATGATTCACATTTAGAATATATTTTTGGCTAAATGTGATATTGGCGGAGTCATGTTGAAAAAGTGTGGGTGAAACAAAAAGTGTTTGTTGAACTCCCTGGCCTCATCCTGCACTATATTTAGGAGTTGATGTGACATCCTCTCCACCCCATTCGTTCCATGGTCGGCCCAAGGAGCCATAATGACAGCACCACATTCGATGACATCAGCGCTCAAAGGCTGCGGCTTTTCTATTCAATGACAGCAGGGACTGCTTTGTCCACCGTATTAGCTCCCTTCAAAGGGGATTTTTTTTTTTTCCGCTTTCTCTTCCTCTTTACATGACTGACTCCCGAGTTATTGGAGGGGAATGTCTTTTAGCTGGCTTTCCTCACCCCATGAGTCAGTAGCATGCAGTCGACCGCGTCTTCGTAGATGTTGTGTGTTAGCCATAATCCGATGAGCTATCGATGCGTTCATCACATGTAGACGCATAACATGTGAGGTAAGGTAAGCTAAGAGGGGCCTTTGTCTCTGTCCTTTAAAGGGGACATATTATACCACCAGGTGTGAGTGTGATCAGCCGTTACAAGCCGTTTTGAAAATCGGCCCCTTCTGACATCACAAGTGGGCGTGTCCACCTAGATGTATGACTGATTGTAATGGCTAATCACTCTCACGCCTGGTGGTATAATATGTCACCTTCAGTGGTTTGAAATTTGAATATTTTCTCTTTCCTTCTTCCTACTATGATCAACCTCCTACTGTGTCCCATATCTTCTCCATCTCTTCCATATATCCACCGAACAATACGCTCTTTTGGGTCCGCTCACCTCTTTACATGACTGGATGGCGATGTACTCGGCGAAGATCTTCTTGGCCTTGGATGCCATCTTGGACTGGGACTTGACCTTCTTGTAGTCCTCGCAGGCCAACCAGAACTCCAGGTTCTCCTCGCTGAACTCGGTGCGCAGGAACGCTCGGAACGCCGCCAAGCCATCTGAGAGGAGAGGAGAAGGGAAACGGGAGACTGTCAGACTACCGGAACACCATGGCAACGGCACAGCGAAAGCTTTTTGTTTTTGGAGGGGGGGGGGGGGGGGGGGGCAGAGCAGCCTCAAAATTGCACTGGCGAAAATGTGAGTCATGCAGTTGGAATAGAAGGCAGGGAAGGCACAACATTGAAGTGTGTGTGTCTGTGTGTTCCTACTGCACCATGTGTGTGTTCCTACTGCACCATGTGTGTGTGTTCAAACTGAAAGATGTGTGTATTCCTAATGCACCTTATGTGTGTGTGTGTGTGTGTGTGTGTGTGTGTGTGTGTGTGTGTGTGTGTGTGTGTGTGTGTGTGTGTGTGTGTGTGTGTGTGTGTGTGTGTGTGTGTGTGTGTGTGTGTGTGTGTCGACTGAAGTGTGTGTGTGTGTGTGTGTGTTCCAACAGCACCAGGGGCTGAAGCCCAGCTCATCACCCTGGCATGTCCAAAAAGGGTGCCTAGCCACCCGCCTCCACCCCTTCTCTCCTACTCACTGCCCCCCCCCCCCCCTCCTCTCCATGACAACATCGACCACTTCCTGTATTCTAGCACCATGGGTGAACAAAGGGGATGACTGTCCCTCTCTCTGCGGCTGTAATGGTTAACATGGTGGGGGGGGTCCCGGTGGTGGGGGCGCTGGAGGCTAACGTGGGCCTGATTCATGGCAGAATCAGGCAGCCAGAGGCACGTGATTGGTCGGATTTAGAGGATCCGCTAATGGCTGGCGGAGGAAGGAGGAGAAGAAAAGGCGTCCTGAGGTATGAATGGCAGGAAGTCCCACCCACCCCTTCTGGCCCACACCTTTCCGTTCCCACACACTTGCACGGCCCCACGTGCACACACACACACACACACACACACACACACACACACACACACACACACACACACACACACACACACACACACACACACACACACACACACACACACACACACACACACACACACACACACACACACACACACACACACACACACACACGGGCCCGAGGGGCCAACGCAGACACTTGAGGAGGTTAAAGTGAGAAGAGAGGAGGATGCCAGACGTGGATGAGGGGAAAACCTGCAATGTCAAAGTAATGGAGTATTGTTGGCTCTACTGTAGTCGTTTCCTCTCAGACCCCCCAGGCCCCTATCTTTAGCCTAACTATTAGAATTGACAGACACATGGCATTGCTTTAGGCTGTAGTCTCCTATTTGCAATAGTCCAGCAAAAGAAATATAATCAACTCGCTCAAAGAGCTTGCCCGTTGGTTTATCCCTCCTCCTCTCTGTGCGTGTGCGTGTGTGTGTGTGTGTGTGTGTGTGTGTGTGTGTGTGTGTGTGTGTGTGTGTGTGTGTGTGTGTGTGTGTGTGTGTGTGTGTGTGTGTGTGTGTGTGTGTGCGTGTGTGCGTGTGTGTGCGTGTGTGTGTGTGTGTGTGCGTGTGTGTGGTGTGTGTGTGTCTCTGTCTTAGGCCTACGCTTCTATTTTTATGTCAGTGATTACTGCAAAGAGAGCATGGTTGCATACCCACCGTCCGTTCATCAGTCAGACTTCATACACAAACACCACCAGCTTACACTAAACCCTCCGTGTAAAAACAAGAGCATGCGTGCATGCATCCCGATTCTCCCCGGGCCAGGAGCTTATGTGTTTATACTGTACGGTCGCCCAGCTCACACTGGGGAGGGCTTGCGCTGCGCAGCCAAAACCCCGTCACAATTTCCCTTAATCCACACCATATGGCAGTCACTTAATCCCAAACCAAACAGCGTGTATTTTTTTTTTCCCCAAACATGCATGCATGCAAAGGTGAGGGATGAGGAACGGCTGGAGGGGGCAACAGTGTTAAAGAGGGATCATCAAACACCAAAAGACCCTAAAAGAGGGGGAACTTACATTTGTGCACCAGCAGCTTGTCCAGCGACTCGCCCCACTTCAGTGCCTCCTCTGGCGTGGGCCTGCAGATGAAAGCGGAGCGATTCTTAAGTAAGCCCATCTCAGCAAGGTTCCTCATTGTGTGACCCATCCGAAAGATCCTGCTAACTGTGGCGCCGCAGACTACAGTCGGACAGGACGGGGCTTCTGCTAAAGTGGGAGACGGATGGACCCTCAGGGCTGCACTGAAACTGCGGCAGATATATAACCGTGGGTTCTTCGCTAAAGTCTTCAAAGTAGTCCGCTGTTGGGCTTGTGTCCTTGGCTTGGCTTCTCTCTCCTTCTTGCTGGCTGTCTCTCTCTGCCCCGTGTGCCTCAGAGTGTGTGTCTCAGTGAGTTCGGGGGGGTGTTGCTCTAGGCGCGTGCACGTCACCGGAGGCAGCGAGAGTGTGTGTATGACTCAAAGAGGAGGTGGAGGACAGGTTTTATACTCCCCCCTTGCTCACTGCACCTAGTGGAGGGGCGGGGAGAGGGGGGAGGGCCGGAGGAGCTGACCAATAGCAGCGTGTTGGCACGCTTAAGCTCCTCCTCCCTATTTGACTCCGCCCCCCTCCCCCTCCCCCCTCCCCCTCCCCCCTCCCCCCTCCCCTCCAACTCCATGCCATTGTGATTCTCTGCCCGTTCTATTGAGCGGTGAGCCTTTTTCTAAACGCAATCCACGTTGCAGCCCTCGGTGCAATACACATCTGGAGGGCTCATTCACGCCGGCAGATGATAGTTTGGAGTTTTTTTCCATTTTCTCCTTTGACAATTCTTTCCTCTCTGTTGATCCTGCATGTGCTATTTTTAGCCCACCCCCCCCGCACCACGCAAGTGTGTAAAGGTGACCGACCCGCACACCAGCCAGAAGCAAACAGTGTGTTTTTGACTCTTGACATATATTCTTGTTCACTCGGTCAACATATTCCTAAAAGAAACAATGCACTGACTCAAATATTCTTGCGGAACCCGAAGGAGAATTTGGATGTACCTTACCGCACAGCATGCAACGTTAGCGTGGTTAAAAGGAATAGATTCACGGAAAATGTTAAGACAACTAGGTATTATGTTAATTACTCAAATGTCCTATCAACTAAAGGCATGCACCATTGAACCGATTAATCTTCATGAAGCGTTTCTACCAAAGTCCTTAATACAGCGTTTTTTTCCACTACCTCTAACACCTTTAGGGCATCGTGAAGTATAATGGTGGCAATAGTGTCTCTCCTGTCCCTGCAGGCCCAGCAGATCACAATCAACATTGCCCCCCCCCCCCCCCCCCCCCCCACCCCCCCCCGTCTCAACCTTTGCTTGAACCTCATTTGAATTCCCCTAATCCCTTGTATTCTGCCTGGCCTTCCTTCCCCGCTCCCGTTCCGTGAATTCAATCCCAGCCTTTTACAAGCCGTCTCCTCTCACCTCCCCTCCACTGCTGCCCACTCTGTCTGGCTCGGGCGCACCGCAGCCCCAGAGTACACACACGTCGCCCGCACACCAGCGCGCCAGCCCTCGCCACAGAAAGGTATGCAGC
Organism: Melanogrammus aeglefinus; assembly: GCA_900291075.1. Lineage (NCBI taxonomy): Eukaryota > Metazoa > Chordata > Actinopteri > Gadiformes > Gadidae > Melanogrammus > Melanogrammus aeglefinus. The sequence continues at coordinate 66,721 of OLKM01001511.1, forward strand.
GCCGCGTGAGTGTGCAGCCTGGCACGGCCCAGCACAGCGTGGCTCGTACAACAGGGCAGGGGGGGGGGGGGCGCGGCGCGGTGTGGGGGGGGTCACGGAGCGGTTCCGGTTGTTTCCGGAGTCCCGGCCAACAGAGGTAGACAGAGGTGGGTCCCGCCCCGTGTCTGCGGTCCAACCTGGAGGCGTTTTTGTCGTGGGACGACCCCCTAATCATGGACCTGCGTGCTTGTTCAGCATGGAGGTGTCTCCGCGTTGACGTTTAGACTTTTCCGGTGTAGGTTGGTATGGTCGCTGTATTTTAGTTATTATACGATTTAATAATACTATAATAAGACTATCGGTTTTTATTTTTATGTATTAAAGTTTGTGTTAATCCGTTTTCATGCTGCTACTTCTTGACGTGACACCTTAATTAGATTTCCCGTCTGGCACGGATAAAGTACATCACTGTGCATTACTCGGGATTAAAGCGTCTGCTGAGTGACTACATTGTAATGAGTAGTTAAAATAATGGAGGTAATAGTGTAGTTATTGTAGTAAAAGCAATGCAATTGTCAAAGTAATGGTAGAAAACGTAATCATTTCAGTAGTAGTAGTAGTAATTGAATTAATAGCAATGTCATTGCCATAGTAAAGTAGATCAAGTTAAATAAATTGGAGATACAGTAATAGTCATAGTAATAGTAGATAAAGTAATAATTATTGGAGTTGAAGTTACAGTCATAGAAAGTGAAGTAATAGTAATAGTAATTGAAGCAATGGCGATTGAAGTAATAGTAACAGTAAAAGCTATAGCGATAGTGATAACATTGGCGGAGGTAAGAGTAATGACTTACTTGACTGACTTCATGGTCTTGTCCAGTTTGCTAGCAGGGCTGCTTCCTGGAGACTCATTCCTTCTCCGCAGGAACGCCAGGCGGTTCTTCATATCTTTGGCCCTGAGAGACAAAGCGATAGGCAGAAAGAGAGAGAGAGACAGAAAGGAGGGGAGACAGGGGGAGGAGATAAAAAAAACAAAAACGGGGAGAAAGATGGGAGAGGCAGAGAGAAGGACGGAGAGAGAGAGAGACAGATGGATTAGGCATGGGAACAGGATGATTGTTGGGTAAAGAGCACATGAATTGAATCAACACATGGTTGATTGATGGAGAGAAGGAGGAGAGGGAAACACAACGAAGGAGAAGGAAGGAGAGGGGGAACGAGAGCGACAGAGGAGGGGAACGAGAGCGACAGAGGAGGGGAACGAGACGATTTGAGACCCATCAATCATTAATGAAGAAAGTTTGATTGAGAGAAACAGACGGAATGGGGAGAAAAGGAATAGAGAAACGGAGATGAGTTTCTGATCCATAACCCAATGAAACTAGTCCAGCGGCGACGAAAGACACTGTGAAAAGGTTGTCCACAGCGCCGAATACAATCCACAAGGAATGGAACCAAAAAAACAACAACAACACAGGCCAACAGGGCCAGGGGACCTGAAAAAACAACACTATTTATCATACATGTTTTGAGTCTTCAATTGTGACGATATACTGGACGTCCCGCTTCCCAAAGAGCTGCAACGCTGTCGCCACCGCTCCGAGCGCTTTGCTCGCGTGTCAATGCTACTCTGTCAATCTAAATCGCGCTCTATCACTCACTCTCTCTCCCCACATTCAGGGACCTGTCTCTGGCACTGAGGGACCGAGAGAGAGCGAGAGAGAGAGAGAGAGAGAGCGCGAGAGAGAGAGCGAGAGAGCGAGAGAGCGAGAGAGCGAGAGAGAGAGAGAGAGAGAGAGAGAGAGAGAGAGAGCGAGAGAGAGAGAGAGAGAGAGAGAGAGAGAGAGAGAGAGAGTCCTCCTGAGTGCTCCCTTCTCTGTTTCTCATCCCTCCATCCTCCAGGGTGGGGGTGGGTGGGTAGGGGGAGCTCTAGGGTGGGATCCTGGTTAGGAAGCCGTGTGACTTGGGAGCGCCCTCACCCCTAAATGCTACCCCCCTAAAGGAAAACCAGTGCCATCCGCTCTCTCTCACCTTGCTCACCTCGGCCTCCCCTGACCCCCGCGAACACGAGCAGCCACCCATCTCCCTTCCATCGTCGCCCCTACCCTAATTTGATTCACCGCTCCTCCCCCCCTCCCCGCCGCCCGCTCCGTCCCATGCGGCCCGTTCGGAACACCGCCTTCCACTTTCCAGAATTCCCCGGGGTTCTGTCCTGACTTCCTCTTGACCCCGCGGAGCGCGTGTCTGCCGCTCAGGGACGTGACCTCGCTCGGCTTCCCGCTTCGTCATTTCCTGCCTCCTTCCTTCCTTCCTTCCTCGCCTCCTCTCGTCCTGGCCCTGCGTCTTCCTCCTCTTGATTTCCACTGTGGGTTGGCGCCGCTTGCTAACAGCGCTGCCGTGCGCGTGTGCGCCGCGGCCCTGATTGCTTGTCATCGGCGTCATCTCTCGTCGCACCAACAAGCTCACTGTCTCTACCCCCCCACCCCTCCCACCCACACACCCCCCACCCACCACACACAGAGGAGTAGGTGCCACAATTAAGGTAAGGAGCACTTTTCCAATTATAGACACTTATTATAGAAACACTGAGTGGGATTGCGGTACAAGCCCATGCAGGGACACATGCACACACACACACACACACACACACACACACACACACACACACACACACACACACACACACACACACACACACACACACACACACACACACACACACACACATGCAATACCACGCTTTTGTAAAAATGCAGAACTGCGGTTCAGAGTGGCCAATCCAAAGGTTACCTTGTAAACACAATGAAGTAACGATTTAACGAATAGATCAAGTTAAAGACCTAAAACAGCAATTGTGTTGCTCAGAGCAAGTCCGTATTTTAACAAGGGTGTTGAAGAATCCATTATTATCATCAATGGTCTACAATTGCAGGGCCTTCCCTCCTGCTGCCTGCCAGGCAAAAGAGCATTTTCTGGCTCCTTACTGCCACCAAGTGGCCAGCCCCTGGAAGGTGTAGACTCAACGTATAGATCATTATGTATGCGCAAAGCCACCTTTTAACATTAATTTAGGGTTTATTCATCATTATCATTATTACTTCTTGTGCGTTTCAACAGTCCCACGGAATGTCACAGTCTGCAGTCGTAAAAAAAAAAAGGCTGTCTGAGTTTGACGCAATTTGTTTAGTTCCTAACCTTACAAACACACAGGTTGCAAAGTAGGTTTCTGGGAAATGAGCATGGTTTACAAAGCTCTTTTGGCATGGAGGACCACGTTGTTCCCTGCTGGTCTTAAGCCTGTGTCCTGTATATATAAATGGCTGACTCAAGGACGTTTGCGGAGCTGAAATGAAGGAAGACTGAATGCACACACCGTGACAACCTCCCCGCTACACTCATTAATCACGATGCTTCAACCGTTATTATGTAATGCGCACATGTGTTTGTGTGTGCGTTTGTGTGTGTGTGCACAAGTGGTGTGTAATTGTGAGCATGTGTGTGTGAGTAAGCATGTGGGTGTGTATGTGTGTGCGTGTAAGCATGTGTGTGTGTGTGTGTGTGTGTGTGTGTGTGTGTGTGTGTGTGTGTGTGTGTGTGTGTGTGTGTGTGTGTGTGTGTGTGTGTGTGTGTGTGTGTGTGTGTGTGTGTGTGTGTGTGTGCGTGCGTGCGTGTAACTGTGTGCAACTAAGAAAGTGTGGTAATATGGACTGTAGGAAAGCCTCTTTCAGAACTGTCAACATGATGTAATCACTAATGGATATGCGTGCTTTGTTGCGCCTGCGTGTGTCATCGCACTCTTGAAATGGCCATGGCCGCCTGCATGGTATCCTTTGACATAAACCCACTCACTATGGAATACCAACACTATCAAAATAAAGTTCCATTGGATCAGGTCTTGACATTGGATTGGCACTTCAGCAAAGTACACATCACTTTTTTACGGTTGAAAACGGCACCGCTTGGGTCGGTGAACCTTTCTATTATTTATCGTGGACCAAAATGTCGAAAGTTATCAAACTCGGAAAATGTGCGTAAACAACAAGACGTCTGCTACTTCAGGTTAAAAACACGGAGTGGTGGTTTTCTATTGGCTGCGACCGCAGCTCGAGCGACTGTGACATGGGGTTTGGCAACAACCCTCACACTTGAACCCAATTCTTTCTAATACATTTATGACTAATGACACTGCCTTTCCTCCGCAAAATAGCTTGGTCTTCATTCGAAGTAGTTTCACTTGCGTGATACTTTTTTGGAGGAAGAATGTTTCCAACATGCAAACACTTTGAGTGCAAAGTGTTTGCACTCAAAGTTTGCACTCATCTTTTCATTCATGTTTACGATCGAATAATCCCAACCCGATGTCTGTAGTCTAACTGTATCAGGCGTCCTGGATGTTGGAGCAAGATGCCCCCAACCTCTACTGCTCCTTCATGACCTGCATCCAAAAACAATATCCCTCCAGAGAGGAACACGCCAGGTCATCGCTGAGTGGATGAGCGCTGAACAGGCGTGTTTGTTTCGAGTTTCCAACAGCCGTGTCAGGACTCCGTGGGACACGCAGAAGTGTGATGTCAAGCCTTTACTAGACAGGTAACAATGACTCTGGGTCTCCATGGGCAACAAGGTAATCAGTCCTAGCATCATCCCCATTACCCACACAACCTATCACCCTACGACAATACCCTCTCTCTCTTAGGACTTCATCGTCCAGGATGACAATCCAAATGCTCAAAACACACACATGTTTTGCATGTGTGGACGAACAACAATGTGCATGCCAATGTGTGTTATGTGTGTGTGAAAGATGGAGAGCGTGGATACGTTTATATATATATACATACACCCCAGTATACATAGATGCCTTCTCCATATACAAGACGTGTGTGTGTGTGTGTGTGTGTGTGTGTGTGTGTGTGTGTGTGTGTGTGTGTGTGTGTGTGTGTGTGTGTGTGTGTGTGTGTGTGTGTGTGTGTGTGTGTGTGTGTGTGTGTGTGTGTGTGTGTGTGTGTGTGTGTGTGTGTGTGTGTGTGTGTGTGTGTGTGTGTGTGTGTGTGTGTCAGTGTGTGTGTAAGTAGTGTTTGTGTGTGTGCGTGTGGATAAAGTGCAAAGGGTTTGATGATGCTGAAATTCTAATTATCCGTAGGTTCCTATCTCCCTATTCCCTCTTTGCTTGGCTTATATTAGACTCACTAATAGCCCTCCCCCCCTACGGGCTATTCCTGGTGCCGGTGAAGTGGGCCATGCTCTGAGGGAAAGGCTGTAGGAACACACGGGAGGGCTGTTGCTGGTGGTGGGTAGGAGGTGCTGCAGACAGACGTTGTGCAGACCACAATTGTGGTTCAGTGCGCTTCAGTGGCATGTGGCTGACGATGTGTTTTGATCATGTTGACCCCCATCTGAACATCCCATCATGTTGGGTTATTGCTGATGTGTGTGAAAAGATATATATCAATTCAAGAATAAATTATGAATATGAATAAAAAAGTCACCCGAAGACCTTTGAAAAGTGAGTGTGTGTGTGTGTGTCTGCTTTTGCATGTGCTTGCATATGTCTTTGTGTGTGTGTGTGTGTGTGTGTGTGTGTGTGTGTGTGTGTGTGTGTGGTGTGTGTGTGTGTGTGTGTGTGTGTGTGGTGTGTGTGGTGTGTGTTGTGTGTGTGTGTGTGTGTGTGTGTGTGTGTGTGTCCGTTTCAGCAGGAAGGGGGGACTTTATGGGGACAAACTGTAACTTTGTGTGGTTTCTGCTAAAGTTGTGTAATCTGGCAAGACATGTTTGGCCATTTGTTTGCCATTCGCTGTTTACAGAACGCTGTGTGTGGGACTGTGTTGTCACACACAAACATGCATGTGTATGTGTTTGAGAGCCTGTGTGCCTTAGTGTGTGTGTGTGTGTGTGTGTGTGTGTGTGTGTGTGTGTGTGTGTGTGTGTGTGTGTGTGTGTGTGTGTGTGTGTGTGTGTGTGTGTGTGTGTGTGTGTGTGTGTGTGTGTGTATGCGTGTGTGCGTGAGTGCGTGTGTGTGTGTATATGCGTGTGTGTGTGCGTGCATGTGTATGTGTGTGTGAGTGTGTTCTTTGTACTTTGTGTCATTATACATCTCTGTTTAGGAGGCAAATACCAGGACCGTCCCGTCTGCCAAACATCAGAAACAGCTCTTGAAAATCTGACAGCTTAAGAAACCGAATAAAAAAAACAACTAAAAAACGTGGTTCCCCACATCTCTATACATTAGAAAAGTAAACCCATGTCACAATATTAACACCACAACACTTAAGACTTGCATATAATGTATAGGTCTTTACACTTTAGTTCCTATCAATTATCCCTGTGTCTCCATTTTCCACAATTTTCTATCGCACACATCTATCCCGAGCCTGTCTCGGTCCATTCGGAGCCCCTCCGCCAAACACAAGCTGTCTATTTCTGCAGCGGCTCACCTTGCCCGCCACACAGACCACATGAGCGCTGCTATTCCTGAAATCCAGGCTGAACGTATAATTGGAAAGAGGAGCAGCCCGGAGACAGGGAGGCTTCTAAAATAGTTTGAGTGCTTCGGAGCTCCGCAAGGGATCGTCCCTCAGCGAGCCCGTCCAATGAGTCCCACCGCACAGGTCACGTCCCCCCCTCTCCTCCGGAGAACCCCGCCCCCGCCCCCTCCCTCTGGCTCTCTCCTTCTTTTTGTGGAAGGGACAACAGCGCTGCCACTCATAGTCAAAATACACACGCACACAAACACAGTTATCCCGTCCTCCCTGATGCTATTGTTGATCTTTAAACTTACTGCCTTTTGGCATTAAAAGAAGAAAGAATTTTGCTGTGGACTGGATAATATAGTCATGCATGCATTCATTCACAAACATTCTCTCTCTCTCTCTCTCTCTCTCTCTCTCTCTCTCTCTCTCTCTCTCTCTCTCTCTCTCTCTCTCTCTCTCTCTCTCTCTCTCTCTCTCTCTCTCTCTCTCTCTCTCTCTCTCTCTCTCTCTCTCTCTCTCTCTCTCTCTCTCTCTCTCTCGTCTCAACCCTCTCTCTCTCTCTCTCTCCCTCTCCCCCTCCCCCCCCCCCCCTCCAACCCATGCACACACACACACAAACCCAAATGCACACACTCACACACAGGCCGCTCTCTTACCTTTCCAGGTACTTTTCAGAGAAGTCGACCATAGTGAGAAACATTGGAGCCCGCCTGCACAGGTTGAACCGGTGTGTGTGTGTCTCATGTGCGCCAGAGCATCAGGGGGCCTGCTCCACAATCACATTCCTCTAATCCCCTCTGAGGCTGTGTTCTGAGCTTTATATAGCCCCGAGGGGTCTGGAGGGGGCGGGCTCTCTGCCACCGGCCAATCACCCTGCGGTATACACCACAGAGTATGTTTTATTTCTTGTGAAGACAGTGGGAAAGTCCTTAACTAACTCTGTAACTCTAAAGACCTTCCTGGTAATGATGAGGGAATTGTACTTGATTTTAGCTCAGTAAGTCCTATGTAAGATATGATGATAATGAAGACATTGTTGCAGACCTTCTTCAAATAGATTCCTATTATTCATTTGTACGAATTAGATGAACATACACACATTATACAGTTCATGATCCAAACTGCATGCTTACAACATGTTAATATATAATATATATCAAATACCATTATCATAATTTGTGTGGAATTCTCTTTACAACGTAAAGAAAAACACAATGGCTGAACTAGGTGAAGTATAACCTAGTGCCAGGAGCACCACTGTATGGTGAGATCCAGTAAGCAGAAAGTACAAGTCCAGTCATGATAATGAATGGGTGTGAGGGCTGGACTGTATGAGCAATGCACCATGATGGGCTCTTTGATCAGCCGTCACCCTTCAAGACAACAGACCTCCGGTTAAGAGGAGAGAAGAAAGTGGACTTCACAGAGACCCCTGAGCACTTTGTGTGGGTATGGGGGGGAGGGGGGGGATTTAGAAACACCTGGACCGTGTCACAACAAGCCAACAACGATGATCAACGAGAGGGGATGGGGTGGGGAAGGTGTGTAACATGGATGGTACCCCCTCCCCCATCCGTGGAAAACAGCTGTTCTACATACAGGCAACATGGGGGGAGGGGGCAACAGAGAGAGAGAGAGACAGAGACAGAGAGACAGAGAGAGAGCGAGAGAGGGATAGAGAGAGACAGAGAGAGAGACAGAGAGACAGAGAGAGACAGAGGCAGAGGCAGAGAGAGAGACAGAGAGAGAGAGACAGAGACGGAGAGGCAGAGAGAGAGAGACAGAGACGGAGAGACAGAGAGAGACAGAGGCAGAGAGAGAGAGACAGAAAGACAGAGAGACGAGAGACAGAGAGAGAGACAGAGAGAGACAGAGGCAGAGAGAGAGAGACAGAAAGACAGAGAGAGACAGAGACAGAGACAGAGACAGAACAGAGACAGAGAGAGAGAGACATAGACAGAGGGACTGACTGTCTATTCACACCAAAAGCTATAAAAGATGCAAAATCGCTGAATAGCTCACAAAGGAAACGCTGTCAAAAATATGTACAGCTCATATCACTCTTGCTCGTATGTTTACTGGGACCCACGTCGGCGAGATATCTCCATTCTGATTGGCTGGCGGTCATTTGCAGCCGAAACGCTACTAGCTCATTTGCATAGAGTTGAGCTGTTTTCAACTCTCATTTCCAGCTTTATAGCTTCACAGCTTTTGGTGTGAACGTACAGTGAGGGAGGGGGAGAGAGAGAGAGACAGAGAAAAGCAGAAGTATAACAAGACAAGTGGCATAGAGGGGTCGTAATGGCACAAGGAGGATATGGTGGATATACAAAGAATCTGCAATGATGCACCATTAAGACTTTCATGAACAGGACGTTTGGTCCGACTTCACCCTAACCCCTGAGACTCCTAAACACCACCAACAAAGTCTTTCCCTCACTCTTAAGTGTTAAATAGCTGGGCCCGTATCGGAGTCCAGCAACCAATTACAACTAAGCCATGGTCTAAGACGCCGTCTGCATTGCTCAGATTTTTTATTGCGACTGATATCCCCGGCCCGTACTCACCCTTTTAATAATGTCTGTCGTAATCATGTGCACATCACTTCAGAACAGAAGTGAGGTAAATCGTATTAACTCCAGGGAATGTAATGAAGCAGCATTTGGAGCTCAGGTTGTAATGTTAGGTCACAGTATCAGCACAGTCATTTCTAAGTTTTGCGATGCATGGAGCATGCCCTTAGTACTACATTCTGAGAAATGATGCGTTTGGTATAAATAATTTGAAAAGTTCCAAATGAATAGCTATAGATGAGGCTCATAAGGGAATCTAAATAACTCTATCTAATCATCTCATCATCTTTATTTATTCCATATTGGTGCAATTGGGTTAACATAGTGACAGTATTTAACAGTATTCCAAGGGACAAATCCTCGACAGTTTCATCATTTAATTTCCTGCTAGCTCTCTTGCAATACGCCTCTAGTCTTGCAACTGGTAGCAATCGCTAATCTAGCAACCGCTAGTCTAGCAACCGTTACTCGAACACAATTCGTCTAACAACATCTAGTCTAGCAGCCGCTAGTCTAGCAACCGCTAATCTAGCAACTGCTAATCTAGCAACCGTGAGTCTCACAGCCGCTAGTCTTGCAACCGCTAGCTATACATTAGCGCATGTCATCGCTTGTGGGTCAGTACCAAAAACCAGACACTTGAAGGTTGTCTAAGAGACATAACATTAGATCTTAACAACGGCATTAGCCTTGGACCTGTTGACTCCGTTGAGCCATGCCTAGAAACAAATTACACATCAAAGTGCTTTTCGACAGTGTCCGTTTGAATGGTGAAAGATCCTATACCTTCATCTATAGATCAGTCTTCCATTAATTCCGATTGGTATTCATTGAACCTTGAAAACATTCTTTCTGTGCTATTGGAAAAAGCACAATTGCAGACCCTTTGCCCTGCAATTGTGTTTCAAACAGCTAACCAACAACGGTTGTGCTAAGAAATTACAAAAGGGGTTCTTAGTAAAGAGAAATTGTTTTTAACCATGCTATGTTTTATAAGCATGGATTCATATTTAAGGCAGATTTAGAGTATTGATGGAAGTGTGGGGGGTGGGGGGGCTGTCAGTGTTCGATAGAAAGGAGGGGGGCCCTCTCTGAAAGGATAATGGCCTTAATGACTGCAATTATGACAGTGGATGGATTTTCTTACAAAAAATGTCTGAAAATGCTGTCATTATTTCATTGATGTTCAGTGTGTTTAAGACAACCGGAAACATTGTCATGTTATTCATAATCCATTTTGTGAACTGGTGGACAAAAAGAGAAAGATGTAGCTGTAACTTTTATTCTGCTTTATCGAAACATGTATCAACATTATAAAGTGTTATTGTTTAAAAGGACACTACCCCAACTTCCCTAACCCAAACTTGTACTTAGACTTGTACACGAATGTACAAGTCTAAAAAGCATAATCGATCACCCAGCAAGGATACAGTGAGAGGAACTGTGTTCTTAGCGCCTAAAAGCTTTGTATTGGATCCCATCTGCTGCATGCACTGATTAAATCAGTAATACAATACCAGCATATAACATTACCGAGAATGCAATTTCCTGTCAATATCACAGACTCTGGACTCTTTCAGCCATCAATCTGTTGTCCATCAATCAATTTCTTTAAATCAATGAAATCATAATGATGATGATACTTCCAGATGTGTCCAGATGACTGCATTATGATTCTGGACATTCGTTCATTCAGGTCCACAAAAAAAGCAAGTGTTTTTCCAGAGAGGGAATATTATTATTTCCATTAATAATGATCATCAGAGATATTCCTGCGTCATCGAACCTCTAATAGCTGAAGATAGATCCCTGAAACCATGCAAAAGTAAAAAGATACAGTCACAATAGAGCCACTTCTACTGGCTTACAAAGTAAACAAACCCTGGAATCTTAATCACATAATCCCGGGGTTTGATTAAACCAAACACAAACACAGGCTCTGAAGTACCAATCTCTAAAGAGAGCAATCCTGAATGGAGAGGAAAAGGCCAAAAAGAGAGGAGTTTGTTTTTCCTGGAGGTGTCAACTGAGCCTGTATCCTGAGACACAGGAACACAGAATAGGCTCAATAGACAGCTGATAAAGCGAGCCAGGTGTCAACAGACATCTCTGAAGAAACACTCTCGCTCACACACAAAACCACACACAAACACAATGTACAGGCTCACACACACACACAAATACATACACAGACACACATGCGCATGCGCATTTTGGCACAACCAGGGACGAACAGATACACATAAACACACACACACACGCACACAAACATAGGCTTTCACATACTCACATACGCGTGTAGACAAACAAATACACACAGGCTCTCACACACACAAACACACACACACACACACACACACACACACACACACACACACACACACACACACACACACACACACACACACACTCACCATATAGTCGTCCCCCCTCACCTGCTCCAATACCGCCCGGGAGACACACATTTGCCACCACAGCACTTAGCACCTCATAAAGCATGTGATCATGTGCTCTAACTGGCGGGGTTAAACTCACTGTCACCTCGTGGGGTACACAGGGGCTGTTTGGGCCTACTCAGGGCACCCTTGTCCCCACATGTATCGCAATTAGGGATGCACCGAATTTTCGGCCACCGAAAATGGCCAAAAAGCGCATTTCTGGTTTTCAGCCGAAATACTTTTATCACCGAAACAACACGTTCGTAACAGAAATTTGTGATGACGCAAACAAAAGCGCGGCCAGCACACGCTTGTCTGGATAAGCGCCAATATGTCTGCGGTGTAGATGTTGTTCAATGATTGTGAGAAAGACCCACGTATAGCGACTTCTCCGTCAACTCTCCTCTCACACTCGGTGACATCGTCTGGCAGCGCGCCAATTCTCGGTGACAGAGTCTTATAACGTTCTATATATAATAGTACAATATAATTTTATACATAATATCACGGCCAAAAGCTTTGTGCGCCTCCGGATGGCCGTAGCGTAGCGTGAGGAGACTCGTAGGGATTGGGGTTCGCGGGGTTTGTTTACCGGCGTTGCTATGGTATTTTTTTTTGTTACTGGAAAAAAAATAATACAAAATAACTTGTTGTTGGCCTCAACACCGGTAATACCGCATACCGCAGCAACCCTAAATGGTACTAATAATTGGCATAATAATTTCTTTCGGTGTTTCGGTTTTCGGCCAAGAATTTTCATTTTGGTGCATCCCTAATCATAATCCATTACAAATCCAATTAACGCAGTCACAATTCACACACCATTCACACACACACATAACACACACACACAACACACACACACACACACACACACACACACACACACACACACACACACACACACACACACACACACACACACACACACACACACACACACACACACACACACACACAGTGAGAGACCCTGATGCCTGGAGTGAAAATGTACTCCCAACCAATTTATCATCACTCTCCTCTATGTGGTGGATTAATATGAACCACAGATAACTCAATGGATATTTGCATAATGAAGGGTGCCGGGTTGTGGCGAAACTGGCTGAATGCAAAAGCATCAAAGGGACACTGTAAGATCAGGATTATTTTATGTAAATCCTGATCACGTCTCTCTCTCTCTCTCTCTCTCTCTCTCTCTCTCTCTCTCTCTCTCTCTCTCTCTCTCTCTCCCTCTCTCTCTCTCTCTCTCTCTCCCTCTCTCTCTCTCTCTCTCTCTCTCTCTCTCTCTCTCTCTCTCTCTCTCTCTCTCTCTCTCTCTCTCTCTCTCTCTCTCTCTCTCTCTCTCTCTCTCTCTCTCTCTCTCTCTCATTGTCCTGTTGTTGTTTACACTCAACCCTCTGGTCTTTTATTCCTTTTTGTCACTGTGTTCTTCTGCCAGTGTTTTAATCATTTACTTCTGGTCAACATACACTTTACAAACGCAGAGTCAAATGACACATACAAAGTATCACATGTAGAGCATAGGGGATCTCACAGTGGATCTTCCAAGCAGAATGTAACACCATGAGCACAATACAATGTGTGTGTGCGCGTGTGTGTAGATGTTTGCGTGTGCATGTGCGTGTACTTACAGGTTCTTGGAGGACTTTTTCTTCTTCTTCCCGTCTGAGGAGACCTCGCAGCTGCAGGTCGACCCGGAGCTGAGCTGTGGCGAGAGGAACCAGATCACACACTGCATCATCCGTCTGGCCCTCTGCAGCACAGAGGGCCCCCCCCCGTGAGCTAGCTCAAGCCGCGAGGAGCTAACCGCTAACCTCCAGGCATCCAAGCCGTCACTGAGGCTAAGGCTAAGGCTAAAGGCTCAACTGTAGCGTGGTGTGTGTAGGTTGAGATGTTCCGTCAACCCAATGGACTGTATGTGTAGATATACAGACTCGTGTGTGTCTGTGGGTGTCGCCTCTCTGTTTGTGTGTGTGTACGAGACTGTGTGCGTGGGTGTGAGATTGTGTGTGTGTGTGTGTGTGTGTGTGTGTGTGTGTGTGTGTGTGTGTGAGAGAGAGAGAGTGGTTTGTGAGGGCTTCCTACTGTTTTGTAGGTTTTCAAGTGTTGAGCCAAAAGACCATTGGTTTCACATTACACACATTTCTGCTCCCAACGCTGCATTCTGATTGGTTTGGAGGGGGGTGGGTGGGTGGGGGGGGTAAGGGTGGGAAGGGGTCTCAACACTAATCTGATGGCCTGAAACTGCCCAAGAGAGAGAGAGAGAGAGAGAGAGAGAGAGAGAGAGAGAGAGAGAGAGAGAGAGAGAGAGAGAGAGAGAGAGAGAGAGAGAGAGAGAGAGAGAGAGAGAGAGAGAGAGAGAGAGAGAGAGCAAGAGTGAAAATGAGTGTGTGAGGCACAAGCCCTGAAGAATAACCCATTGTATTGGGAGACCACGGTAGAATGTGAGCTGCAGCTTGGCCACAGATGGCAACACATGGTCCGTGTTGAGCTTCTGCACGCGCACACACATGCCTGCATCTGTGTGGCATGGTAGTGAATACAGTAGGTAGGTGGGTGTGTGTGGTGTGTGTGTGTGTGTGTGTGTGTGTGTGTGTGTGTGTGTGTGTGTGTGTGTGTGTGTGTGTGTGTGTGTGTGTGTGTGTGTGTGTGTGTGTGTGTGTGTGTGTGTGTAAATGTATGTGTGTGTAAATGTATGTGTGTGTATGTGTGTTTGTTTGTATTTGCAGCGTCATAAACAAATGACAAATGCTAATTTAGAACAGTGTCCCCATTTCCCAATTTGATCAACTGGTACCATCCTAAACGAAAGCCTTACTGAGCTGTCACTCATGGTCATCTTATTGACTCTGCTCAGGTAACAAAAAGTCAACAGGATCCAGAACAATCCAATATCCATCACCATGCGTGTGTGTCTACGGGCACGACAGGAAGCATGACATCATCCAAAGCCAGAAGTCCCAGAGGCCATCTGTCATCTGGCATTTCCTGAAAGCCAATGAGGACAAAGGAAATGTCCCCCAGCCCCCACTCCGGCCAATCCCCATCTGCCAAACGCTTTACCTTATGGGGCGTGTGGACCTATGCGATGGGGAGCAGCTGTGTACACAGTATGTGAACACGGTAGAAGAAGAAGGCCTATGTTTGTCTCGTCTCTGCCACGCATCCGGTGCGTGTACCCTGACGGTAGCCGGTGGTTGGCCCCGTGCCCGAGCTCATTTGCATACTAAAGTCTAGAACGTTTGGCTAGTGTGACCACGCCATCCATATTCCAGCATGGAACAGCCCCTTGGCCACGGCACACTTGGGAGAGGTGTGCCGTGGCCAAAGTACAGATGCTAATGAGATGACACGCGCACACATGCGGATACGCAACGTGAGCTGGATGACGTAGTCCTTGCGCGACCCTTCTTTCTTTATAGGTCCATGCCCTTCTTCCCCAAAACAATTATTTTAAACAATGGCACCAAGCGGTTCACGAGTGGGTTTACGTTGTGCGATAGTGAAGTTGAGTGTTTACTTGAAATTTGGGCCGACGACAGCATTCAGTCGCAGCTGGACACCACGCTTGGTGATGACGTATTTATCGTATTACAACGTGATGACGTATGTATGAAGGAGCAATCGTGCCCAGGCCACGGCCTTTGGGAGCAGTGTGACCACGGGCCAGCGGGGGGAGTAGGGAGGGGGGGAAACATGCTGAATATTCCTGCAGCACGGACCAGGCAAACTTGCCCAGTGTAAGTGCGCCCTAAGATGTTGGAATACATTTCTTGTGCTGCTGCCTTTGGTTGCCACAGGGCAACCAACTTTGGGCAAACTCTAAAGCGGCCAGTGGCTTGTTCGAGGTCAGACACAGCAAACCAGTTGCCATTTTTTGGCAAAAAAAACGTTTTTTCAGCACATGCAGTCATGGTGCATTACTATGAACTACAGGACCTCAGAAACGTGAGGTGAAGTGGTGGCGCTTACGTAAATACCAGATAAAAATAGATTATTCATTTTTAAACAACGTACTGAGCCATACATTTAAATTACAATTAAAAATGGATTAATCGCCCGGCTCTAGATGAAACCCAGTGGAAAGACTTAATGTGTTCATAATCACTTGCATACAGGACCTTCAATTTAGCACTCGCAAGAACGATGTAGTGGAGCTGTGCAAAGAGCCCATTGCCCCAATGGGTGTGAGTGGAGATTGCTGGTTTAAACTGTGCGCACTGATTACTCAATGTGCAACAGGTGAGCAGACCTTACCGGGTTAGGGTGATTAAGGCCCAATCCCATTTCTACCCCTTACCCCTTCAAATGTCGACCCCTTACCCCTTCAAAACAAGGGGGAGGGGTAAGGGGAAGGGGTAAGGGGTAGAAATGGGATTGGGCCTAAACCAGCCATCATCCACACAACCTCCCACAGTTCTGCACTGACCACCTGAGGGGGCGTGTTCGGAGTGAGGTCATTCTCAGACGTGAATAACAATTGAGCTTATTTTATTATGCTGCCGTTTCAGGCGCCTCAGACGGAGCACCCACCACACATGGGTGTGTTCAGGATCAAATCAATGTATTCCAATGACACAATTCCCAAGTATTACTTATTGTCTAATTCTCCTTCACTTTCCTTCTCTCCTTCTTTCTACACTGTGTTCATGACCAACCATCTTTTTGGCAAAAAAAGTAAAATCAACAGTAAATGCAGACACACACACACACACACACACACACACACACACACACACACACACACACACACACACACACACACACACACACACACACACACACACACACACACACACACACACACACTTACCCTATCTCTAAGTTCAATACAAATCTCTCGCTCTCTTCTCTCCCTCTTTCTACTCCAACTGTTACATCCCTGCCCAGCCACCAATCCCCCCCGACACACACACACACACACACACACACACACACACACACACACACACACACACACACACACACACACACACACACACACACACACACACACCAAGGGATATATTTAGAAAAGACTTGTACGGCTCCAGTGCTTAAAAGACAGTCAATCTACTGTGCAGTCGGTGTGTGTGTGTGTGTGTGTTTCCATGTACGTGTTTGTGGTTGCTTGTGTTTCCATGTGTGTGTGTGTGTGTGTGTGTGTGTGCGAGTGTGTGTGTGCATGTGTCTGTGTGTGCACTAGAAAGAGACTGAAGTATGGGAGGAAAAGAAAAAAAACAGAGAGAGAGAGAGAGAGGGAGAGAGAGAGCGAGAGCGAGAGCGAGGGAGAGTAGAGCAGTGTTACACTTCACTGACACTGAAGACAGCAAGAAAACATTGGGTCTGCCAAACACTACAAGACCCTATAACCCCACTGCAGGCCATGGGATAAAGATGTCAACAAATCACTTAGGACAGGATTGCTGGTCACAAACGCAGAGCTGTATATCATTAAGCATGGACACACAGACACACACAGGGCTGCACGCGTGACCCTTTTCTTTCGGCACAGATGTACCCGTGTGGATGCATGTTCTTAAGGATGGATGACACACACGTGTATGTATGTGTGTGTTTGTGTGTGTGTGTGTCTGTGTTTGTGTGTGTGTGTGTGGTGGTGGGGGGGGGATGGTTTTGAAGGGAAAACATGGAAACCGGGCCATGTTCTGTTTGCAAACCAAACACGTGCAAGGATTGTACATACACAATCGTACAGGGGGCAATTCTTTATCATATAGAAAAAGAGAAACAGAGCGAGAACGACACACACACACACACACACACACACACACACACACACACACACACACACACACACACACACACACACACACACACACACACACACACACACACACACACACACACACACACACACACACACACACACACAGAGAAATAGAGACAGAGATAGGGAGTCAGAGAGAGAGAGATGGTGAGATAGAGATATAACAAGGGAGAGACAGAGAGAGAGAGACAGTGACAGCGACAAAGAGATGGTGAGAGAGAGAGAGAGAGAGCGAAAGAGAAAGAGTGTGAGATACTTCCACATATATATGTATATATAGAGAGAGGGAGAGGGAGAGGGAGAGAGAGAGAGAGGACAAGGACAGATAGAAATGTAGGGAATGCATGGCAGAGGAGTGGGAGGTTATTGCGGATAAAAGAAATGTAGGGAATGCATGGCAGAGGAGTGGGAGGGTTATTGCGGTTAAACATAACAGTTGGCACAACACCAAGCTGCCTTTCTCCTCTGATTGGTCAGGGCTGGGAGGGCTGGGAGGGTTGGGGTTATCTTTTTCTGCCTGCTCCCGTCTTTCAACAACACCGGCTATGACTTAACAGTTTGGGAAAACGGCCAAGACAGAGAACGAAAGAACCAATATCTTTGGACATTTGAATAAACGTGAAAGAAAAAAGGCCAATTACGATTTGCAAACGTGTGGTTACAATTATTCATGGCCCCCAAATTTCCTTTCTTGGATTACGTTATCTCTCAGAACATACTCATTAATTTATCCCCCATTTCACGCCCTTCCTTTCTTTGAGAAAAAAACAAAACAAACAGGAAGGGATCATGAATAGACAATCGACAGCAGTGGAAGTCCTCTGTCTCTCTCTCCTGTTACAGTCAATGCCTTGGATTACATAAGTATATAAACCAGCTATGCTATTGTGTGCCCAGACTGTGGTTACCTAGGCTTATCAGTCTGAACCTAAACAGGGAGAGAGATTCAAGGAATTCCGTATTTTTGGTACATAAGGGACAAGGGATAGTCTGCTCGATAGATGTTTAATGTCCATAGTCTGCTCATCCTCTACCTGCTCTTTGATG
>OLKM01001511.1:90000-128136 GCA_900291075.1 Melanogrammus aeglefinus
TGTTGTTGGGGCTCCAAACCTGGGCTCCTCCGTCTCAACTTCAAGGCCAGGCCCTGCTTTTTTGTTTCTTATCTAGTGCTCTCGTCTGCGTGTAGAGATCAAGAGCCACACGTCTTTCGTCGACCACGGCGTGAGAACTGAGAGCGGTGTGAGTTTGGCAATCTAAAAAAGGTCTCTCTAAATAGCCTCTTGATGCGTTGAACTGTTCTGACAATTCACACATGCTTCTTCAGAATCTGCAGCAGTTAGAATTAGTTTGAGTTTGAATTATAATATCATTTTAAACATACAAGTAGTATTCTTAGAATGAGTAGTAGTAGAAACAGCAGTAATAGTAGTAGTAGTGGCATCTTATATTCATACTCTCTGTAGTATAGTTAACGTTTAAAATCTTCCAACAGTTAGCGAGCTGCTTGCGTTTCCAATTGGCTGCGCCTATGTAGAAGAAGCTAGCTCTCGCTGTTTTTGAATGACTCATTGAAGAGACTGCTATGGCAACTGCCTCCATACACAACATGAAGAGTAATGCGCGCGCCACGTAAACATGAAACAACTGGCTTCTGGACTGTGTCTGGCCATGTCTGGACGTCAGCGCGATGCTCTGTTGTGTTAGTCTTGCTATGGACACCATGTGAAGCGCCGTGCCAGCCCATAATACTCACTGATGCTGTAAAGGTTGGCGGAGAGCATGGTCTCCCTGCAAGAAGACATTTCTATGAATTGGCAAATGCAATATGATCATATGGTTTCTGTAGACTTGTGTGTATTGAAACATTGACCCATCTTTTAATGAGGTATTTCGTCATTGAGCTGTTATGGCAGGCATAGATTAAATGTGATGCAAGTTAGTTAAAGTTGTATTATCAGCCATATTTACTTATTTCCCACATTTTTCCCACAAATCCTTCCAGAGGATGTTTCATGATTTGATTTACTAATATCACATTTTTAATTTGCACTCAAGACGGCAAATGCATGCATCCTTATTTTTCTTGGTCTTAAACTTTAGTGAGCGGCAATGGAGCCCAATGGAAAACTTTTATCATCTGAGCATTTATCATATGAATTAGACGTCCGTCATTCCGTGTTTGAAAAACACCATAACAAAGGTCCCTCCTTCACTGCTACGCAACACCTCAGCTGCTCTCGCACCGAGACTCACTATGTTCCCAGCGTTGGCTCTTCCCAGCTCCGACGCATTAACCTTGCTGGCCAACGGACGACTTTTACCGGCAGCATTTATTAAACGGAGGGTGAGTCAACGTTACGCTGGCATCGGCATTACGACACCGTCAGGACGCTGAGAACCAACGCAGGGCTTGTTCTAGTCCAGCTCTTTAATTGTCTGATGAACAGAACAACACAGAGTCAGACTTGGCACTGACGTTCTTCTGATAATTCCCCGGCAAGTACCTATTTAGGGCATAAATAGGTCATAATAACCTCAACGAAAACAACAACTTTAAAGGCCAACGAAAAGGCCCCAACTTTAATTATTGGGGCCTTCTGCAATCATTATTTGATAATGATGATAGCAATTATTAAATGCTCTGTGCAGCGGACATGATGAATGTGCTGTTATGGGTCCTATTTTTCAGCGCAGGTTTGAGTGGAAAATATGAGAGGAAATGCGTCAAAATGGCTGATAATACAGCTTTTATTAACTTTTACTGTAATCATAGTCCATAAATACTTGGTTCAGGCAATGTTGAACAAAGTGTGTGTGTTTGTTTGTATGAATCATTATGACTTTGTCTGTGTGTGTGTGTGTGTGTGTGTGTGTGTGTGTGTGTGTGTGTGTGTGTGTGTGTGTGTGTGTGTGTGTGTGTGTGTGTGTGTGTGTGTGTGTGTGTGTGTGTGTGTGTGTGTGTGTGTGTGTGTGTGTGTGCACATGTGCGTGTGTGTGTGTGGCTGCGTTTGTATCTGTTTGTGTGTGTGTATATCTGTTTGTATGTTAACATTTGCATGTGTATGTCTGTCCGGGTGTGTCTGTCTACACCAGTGAGTGCGTGTGTGAGCATCATAGTTCATATCCCTAATAACATGTTGTCTAGACTAGTCGGGCCGGCATAATAAATAAGAGCGGGAACAGCAGCGGAAGAGGGTCTGGGGCTGGCAGTGGTGGAAAGGGAATCAACTGGCCTCAAATGGGTTCCTCTGAAATGTGTTGAGTAGACACTTGTCTGTCGTAGCGTCGCGCCAAACGGCTCCCCACAAGCCACCGATAGTTTACATCGCTATACCCCAATCAGTGTTACATAACCGTCCTGACTGGATGGGCCCAGTGGGAATAGTGGGATAGTGGGTATGTTGATGCCGTGCTGATCTCGACAGGCCCACGATGTGCGTGTGCGTGTGTCGTGTGTGTGTGTCTGCAGGAATGCATCACTTTATGTGTATGTCATTTTTATATTTTCTCACTATGCTTCTGAGGCTTCATAATATCGTGTCATATAACACATGATGGCCCAGCATAAGACATTTCCCCAAAAAGGATTTCTGCAGCATGCTTAAAGAGCTAATGTGCTTAGCAGACCGTGAGTGGATTCACATTAAACTGTGAGGCAGGGCTGCCTCAGCATATTTCTGTTTATCAGGACCCCTTACACTAGCCTTCTGGCACCTGAAGAATTAATATGGCCAATATTTCCCTACCAGAGACAAATCCTTTCCAGAATAAGTGGACGGGTTCTAATGCCATGTTGCTTTGTTTGTCTGTCATAGTATCATAGATAAGTGTCATGATATAATGTAGGTCAGGGGTTTTCAAACTTTGTGTGTGTGTGGACCACTATTTGTAATGAAGAATTTTCGCGGACCACCTCATAATACCCTTAATAAAATGTCTATACACAGTCTGAATGAAAAAAAAAAATATATATATATATATATATATTTTATATTTTATTTTGCTTTTCCACGGACCACCTGCAGTACCCTCACGGACCACTAGTGGTCCGCGGACCAAAGTTTGGGAATGCCTGATGTAGGTTATGTAAGTTACAATCTGATTTGTATCATTTATAGGTTATGGGAGTGTGTGTGGATGATGGCTTCTTAAACCAGGCATCATCCACACACACTCGCATGCATGCGCACACACAAACACAAAACACATCTATCTATTTCAGCTTGGTAGTGGAATGAATAGTAGTTCACATGATTTCCATTGACGGGAGAGTGCTTGTGTTTCAGGGGAATGTTTGGTCCGTCTGAGACTATTTCCCTATCCATAAACAAACAAAAACATTTCCCGTTCAAACACTTCCGTGAAAACAGATTCTTGAATGTTACCGGACATCGGTGTAAATGTCCGGACGAGACTAATGGAGTAAATATTTACTCGTTCTGTTTAGATGTATTTACTGGTTTGGATGGTCGTGTCCAACCGAATTGATATAACCCTTCTCCCCGTCTGGGCCCGACTGCCGCAGTCCTTACACAACTGGACATATCACCTTCATTATAATTGGTGGGCATTTTATCTCCGACCTCGGCCTTGTCCCAAACAACATGGTAACTGTACCGCATGCTACTGCCAAAAACCAACACTTGTTCTCATTTGTGTATGCTTATCACAGACGAATCGCTGTCTGCATTCTCTGATTGGAGGCAGTTTTTTTTGTACAAACATTGCTCACAGCGAGTCATCCTCAATGCCATTAAACTTTCATTAAAGCTAGGGTATGCGATTTTGGGGGAAACAGCCGTTGAGATTCTGTCGCGTTCTCTCTGGTCTCTCCCTCCCACGCGCTACCTGCTGTAGCTCCTCCCTCCGCACGTCAGTGATGCGCGTTCATGTGAATTCAGTTACATTGATAGGAAGACGAAACACCATGTCCGATTCCGAGGTAATTAAAAATTAGTGCTGATAACTGCATAAGAACATATATAGCATCAACATCTTACTCACAGACATACCATGTATGTTATCTTAAAATCATTGTAATTGCGCTGGTAGAAAGGTAGCTGTATCAGCCAAGCAAGTTAGCAAAACTAAGTGCAACTGTAATTTGTTAGCATAAGCTGCTAGGCTCCGTGAACGCTCACACGCAGGGACGCAACGAACGTCGGTGCCAAGTTGACGGGACAGTCCCACAGCCAATAAGAACGGAGAATCGGAGCCTCGCTCTGATTGGTCAAAGTGTACATGAGCGGTGGCAATTTTTTGGGGGGGCACACAGAGGCAGGGGAGAGCAAAGTGATGTGCAGATATTCTCAGAGCACTTCGCCTACATATAGCTGACTGGCTATTATGACATTTTTGCTAAATATTTCAGTAAAAAAATCGCCTACCCTAGCTTTAAGTCAGCCGTTTTTAAGTGTCCTATCGGTGTAGATTGATCCCTGTGCTCGATTACAGTGTTGACCACCGTGGGCGAGGGAAGAACCTTGCTATCGGGGGAAGAATTGCCATTGAGGGCTAATCTGGACGGATTTGAGTGGAGAAACACCGAGCGAGTACATGCCCCCCGGTGCACCAACATGAGAGTAAACATATAAAACCAGTTAGAAATAGTTGTGACAACAGTTCAAGGCCCGTTAGGCATACACCTTTCTGACCTATAACTGGGCAATCTGTAGCTGTACTAATATAAACCGTATATACAGACATATATTGTCTATTACTACACAGTTTGACTCAATTTGAGACACAACAAATTAGATATTAACTGAATGGGCAATGGCACTTACATAACAGGTTTATGGAAAAGTACTGGGTCTTTTCTACATCCTAACCTCACCTTTCATGCAGTAATCTATTTCAGCAGTGAGGTGCCTCCCGCTTTCCTTTTTGGGAGTAGGAACACAGACAGGGCAGTCCTGAATGTCCTGCATTAATGCACACTTCAACCCTGACCATCACACCCTACACACCCTACACACACACACACACACACCCTACACACACACACACACACACACACACACACACACACACACACACACACACACACACACATTGGGCTGTGTACTACAAAGGTACCGTCCATAGAAAATGCCTTGTGAAGCACTTGAAAAGCTAAGGCAAAGCAATTCAAATACAACTATTTTTGTGTAATATCATCTTTTGTGTGTCTTATTTGTAACACTGCCATGAGGGTGTTGCTGTAATCAAAACATGTCTGTATTATAAATTCATGTAAGAATGCGATCGCCCACGCTCGCTACGGTTTATGCCGGGTCTTTGTGGTGAATACATTACAGGAAGGTTCTTAGCCGTGAAAAATACCCCAAACAAAGTACCTGGGAATGACAACAAATATTTACTCTGATTAAAGACTCAACAATTTATTCCACCTGCTGTGATTCACAGATGAGACATACACTCTGTGGATATAGCTCTCTCAACACAGACCCCGGGTACACTTAACACAATGTACTGTGTGGAAAGCAAGGCTATGTAAATGAGGCATACCAATTACAGACCTCATCTGGGTAGAAAAGTGAGAAATTTGTGAGTTTTTCAATTCGGGCTTGGTACTTCGAATTTAATGATATTTGCAATCATTCTTTTTATTCTATTATTGTTCCGTTAACCTGCCTCTGGAAACGACAGAATGCTATCCTCTCAATCCTCTATATAGAACCCTGACGCATTTCAATCCAGTTTTTGTTTGCATAGATGTATATATCTATATATATATGTGTAATTTTGATAAATACTTCATCATTTCAGTAAATAAAGTCTAAACATACTACTTTATTACTGTACCTGGACCTTGTGCAACCTTGCACAATCTGGCTTGATGCTAACTGAATTTCATTGTGTGTTGTGTGGGCAATGAATATAAATATAAAGGTCACATTGAAAAATCCCATCTAATCTAATCTTGTCTGCTAGGTATTTGTTCTACAAATATACTCTGTACGTGAAGAAAGACAGAAGGACAGATTGACATAATATAAGCATATATATATTCACTATATAGGCAGGTACATATAGACAGGCAGACAAGAAGAGCAACACAACACAAATGATACAGAGTATCATCCCACTAAAAATGTTGCAGCCGTCACGAGAACCATCATCATTCCTTGCCATTTACTTTATTGTACACAGAACTGTCACAACAACACTGCCTGATGGCTATAAAAAGATTGCTGTGTGCGTCTGTTTCCTCTCATCCTGTGCTGTCCACATCTGCATCTAATTGGACAAACATATTGTCAGTGTGTGTCCTCTTTTGGCAACGGCTGGACACGGCACGGTCAGGGTTCCAGCAAAAGAGCACTCCACACAAGGCCCACTTCAAGAGCCAGCGCACGAGGGGATGAGGGGAAAGGACTTTAATTAAATACATTCATTGTTTCCTAGGCCCTTTCTTCCAAAAATATATATGCACGACTTATTTGGGATTTACTATAAGAAACGTCATTTTGACTCAGGGAGGGGTACTCTGTTTGGGTCCCTGACTCTTGGGTGTTGTTGTGTAGATTGCTGCGATTTTGTGGCTTGGCGTGCGTTGTGTTGTGTAGCCAGCAGTGATTGTGTAGATCTAGGCTGTTTGTGTAATCTGAGAAGTCATTGACCTCGAAGCATTGCAGGGGCCGTGGTACATACCATGGTCTTTTTATGAGCCGTGTACAATCATGAATGGGTATATAATATGTCAAATATTTGACCGCCCTGGGCCTGAACCATGTATAAATATAAATCAGATCTGACAATAATAGTTGTAGGAGCAGTAAAAGCAGCAGTATAAGTATTTAAAGTATTCACAGTAGCAGTAGTAATAGTAGTTTGCAGTCCATTAAATCAGTAAAGTTCCGCTGACTCGTTACCCTGTTCACCAGCTTAAAGGAGACATATTATGGTGTTTTCCCAACAAGTAAACATAGTATATGAGTTCCAGAAAACATGTTTTTGAAGCTGTTTGCTGGAAATAGCTTTTAGGAAAAAAAAATATATGTCTACCGCTATTCCCCTCAGTTTCAGTCCCTTTCTATTGTCTGTAGCGTTGATGCAAATGAGCTGCTGCCCATTGACCAATGAGCTGTCAGACTGAACCACAGCATGGAGGAGAAGGGGTTGTTGCCGTTTGCTGACTCCTGAAGCTCTATATCTATATTATATAATATAACATAATAATATTATATACGGGTGTTTATATAATCTATCTAATATCACGGCCAAAAGCTTTGTGCGCCTCGGATGATATTATAAATAATAAAGACTGTCTGACGTCTCTGGTACTTCCACAAGTAAAGACTCGTAGTGGGGGATACCTCGGCCATGGTTGAGAAGAATTGGGGGGAAGGAACTTTGGCATTGACTCTCTGAAGTCCATGAACTACGACATGGAGAGGAAAAGGATTGTACTCCGGGAGCTGAGCTGCCGGACTGCCTCTGAGCTCCCCGCGCCGGAGCTGCCATCCGCCGTCGAAGCCGTCCGGCCGCAGTCTGGCAGCTCGGGCGGTGTACTCCGGGAGCTGAACTGGCGCCGAAGCTAGGTGGCAGCTCCAGCGGACTAGCAGCTCCGGCGGACGAGCAGCTCCGGCTGGGGTAGCTCGGCAGCAGTCCGGCAGCTCAGCCCCGGGACGTACAATCCCTTTCTACTCCATGTGTCTCCTCCTCCCGACTTCCCTTCGGCAGCAGCTCCGGCGGGGTGAGCTCGGCGCCAGAGAAAGGGATTGTTCTCCCGGAGCTTAGCTGCAGGGCTAGCGCCGAGTTCCCCCCGCCGGAGCTGCTCGTCCGCTGGTCCACACAATCTTAGCGATGCTCTGATTGGAGGGGAGTGGGGAAGTGGGAGGTAATATTCAAATCTGACCCCTTCCTACGTAGGATGGGGCGCCGAAAACAGACTCATTCATTTGGTAGCTGGAGGCGGGCTGTTTCCAGAAATGCGTATCTCACTCAAAAAATCATGTACGGACTTATTTCAAAGTTTGTATGAGTTTGGGAGCACCATCTACCCACAACAACACCCCAAATCCCAGGAAAAATGCTGTTTTCATAATATGTCCCCTTTAAAAAAAATCTCAAGTTTAAGACAACACACACACACACACACACACACACACACACACACACCCACACACACACATCTATACCACAGAGAATGACTAATACACTTAATTACACACACGCACGGACAAATACAAACAGACACAAACATTCACACACACAAACAAATACACACGCGCACTATCAGAGGAGAGAAGCAGGGTGAGGGGGAGGGAGGGGTGGGAGGGTGGATGGACAGGTGAAGGTGGAGCTTGAGGTGATGAAGATCTTTTGGGAATCATGGAAACTAGGGCCCCTGAGAAGAAGGGGGGCCTGACGCTAATAGGTAGTAAAATCCCCTTTAATCTGCCAAGAACAATACACGCCACAGCAGCACCAGCATTCCTTCCTCTGCTCTCACACACAACACACACACACACACACACACACACACACACACACACACACACACACACACACACACACACACACACACACACACACACACACACACACACACACACACAACCTTTTAAGGCTACCTAGTGCATCTGACTGATTGTTGGGCCTGCTGGAACAGAACGAATACAAGCTATGATGAAGAGCAGCACATTTATGATCCGTTTCTGGTCTCTTTAGCGGTAGGTCATCTAATTAAATACCCTTGCCTGTCACCTCTTTAGTTGTTGATTTCACACACACACACACACACACACACACACACACACACACACACACACACACACACACACACACACACACACACACACACACACACACACACACACACACACACACACACACAATCTTAAATATTAAATGAGTGAAGGTCACTGTGTGTATCAAGGTGTCCTTCTGCAGGATGTACGACCAACATGCTTGTTATTGTGGTTCTGTATATGTGTACAAGACTTATCCCTAACCCGTCCTTTATCATGTTTCCAAAGAAAGCAACTGGACGTGGCTTTGGATAGAAACAGCCTGCTAAATGAGCGAATGCTAAATGGTGTGGGTTCAGCAAACATGGCTGAGCTAATATTTCACTTGGCCTAATGGTCTCTGTTGACAGGTGAATTGAGTGGTGCGATGCGAGGAGCCCTTACATCAAGTGTGGAGGGGATTTTATGGCTCCGCTGAGCAGAGGCAACAGAGGGCGCCCCATGGCTCCCTCTGGTGGTCAGTTCCTCTAGTTGTAAATTTGTATAACTAGCTTTGAAATCAATGACGACGGCATGCCCTTTCCCTCAAAGTACTCAAGAGTAATTGTTGCACCTGAAATTTTTATGTTTGTTTTTTTATGTTATATATATTTATATATATACATTTTTGTGATTAAAACGCTTAAAATAGGCATAATGCAACAGTTATTTTCTCATTTTCAACATTTTCAGTAGCAACTACTGCTAAAGGGATATCTGTAGAGACAGACATGAGCAGGAGGTGGGCATAGCTAGTTCTGGGGGGACACTGTATTCATGCGGCCCTATCAGCTGATGGCTAACATGATCCAATCAAAAGCTGCACTGATGAGCTTGGGCGGTCGATTTAGGATCTTCCATCTCAAACATACATTCTGAAAAGTAAAGTGTAGTTTGCAAATAATCTATCCATGGGTTGAGATATCTCATGTACCCCATGGGGCATTGTATAGGGCGCCCCGTTGTCAAATGTTGGTATGCTGCTGGTATTCTGTATCTGCAAGGATGAAATCAGTGCGATTCAAAACCAATTGAATGACCATTCATTCAATAGAAGGTTAAATCTATGAGTCATTCCTGACAGAACAGTGTTTACGGAATCACAACCATTATTCCAGTAGTTGGTTTTAAACAGGCTAAAAAAAACTACAATTCTAAGTCATTCACATATCTGGCATATCACGGTCATAAAAACGTCCAATACATTCTCAGTTCATAGATAATAACCAACATTGGATTTTCCAATTCATGCCAAGCTTATTCCTCAAGTGTACTTCCTCAATTGACCACGAGGTGTCCCCACACAAAGGGAAAACGTCTATACCGAGCTGATCTAGATGCAATCACCTGACTTTTAAGTTAGGCACGTGCGTGGCCAAACATAGTCACGTCAAGAAAATTACCATGCACTTATTTCACCTGCCAAGCACTTATAGACCTATAGAACCCACACAGGTTTATGTACACTATACACAACTGTTTCTGTGTATTTCCCCCAATGGTTTGCTTCAGTTTTGAGTCATCTAAACTGGTGACCCTTGCGTTCTGACCATTCTGCAGCTGTGTGTGAGCGAATCCTCCCTGAGGTGGATTTAATGACGGCGATATTGAACGACATTCAATCGCGCTGCTAACTGCATCCCTAAGCGATGCTAAGCAGCTTACTGGCGACTTGAGACCTTTGATTTGGTTTTTTTCCCTTGTCTTTCCGGAAGACGATAAATCTGTTATCGAAACATCAGAATCCCACGGCCGACAACGTCAGTGTGGTTGAACGTGTCTGGGACCTCAGGGGGGGTGGAGATTGTGGAACAAGGCCGGCTTTGTTGATTAAATAACTGGTGTTAAAGAGTTCGGTATTCCTCAGAAGAGGCATGTAACCGGTGTGGCCGCCAAGTCATGAGTTTTCATGTGATGGCTAAAAAAAGAGCAGTGGGGACCGATATAGACAGGGTCTAGGTGCACGTGCACGCGTGCATGTGCGTGTGCATGGCATGTGTGAGTGTGTGTGCGTGTCCAACTATTTCCAGCATTTGCTCAGCCATTAGATTCCTCCTAACTGGATTTAACCAACATCGTGAACTCTTTTACCAGGGGGTCTCATAAAATCATAGAGACAAATAGTGACATTTGCAAATAATATTAGACTCATGTTTAGTCTTTTTTTGAGTGTGTTTTGAACGTCTGACAAACTGACCCATACTTTTCTTTTACTTTACATTAGAATGCATTTAGTTGAAATGTACTTCAATATAATTTTTACTTCTAATAACTAACTATTATCCACTAAAACCTTGTCCTCCTGATTCCTATGGCCACTCGGTTGTTTTTTGTTAGAAACTAGGTCGTTCAGCAATTCACTCTAATTATGATTGTATTCTTTGATTGTACGACTCACTTGTAAGTAACTTATTAAAAACGTTGTAATCTGTTCAATGTTTAATGGTGCTTGTGAATTTATCCAAACACAATATGACCAAATAAGAGGGTCACTGGAGTCATTGAACTCTAGTTTTTCATGTTACCACCACCGACACCACCCCCACCCCCACCACCAACACACCACCACCACCACCACCACCACCACACGGCTGCGCTTACCTTGCGGCCGGAGAAGAGCATGCACAGCTGGTGCATGGAGCCCCCGTTCTTGGTCAGGGTCTTGGGCGACGGCAGGGTCCAGCCGCCGCCCTTGTGGTGGCCCCCGCCGTCGCCGCCGCCGCCGCCGCCCTCCAGGCAGTGGATGGCGTTGTTGGAGTTGAAGCAGGTGGTGCGCGGCTCCTGCAGGAGGCTGCCCTCGCTGTGGGTGCGTCGGCGCAGGGAGTTCTGCACGCTCAGCCGGCACGCGCCGCCGCCGCCGCCCGCGCCGTGCTTCTCGCAGGTGGAGGAGGTGGCCTCCACCATGCTGCGCCGCTTGCTGTCGCTGCGCTGGAGGCAGGTGTCGTCGCTGTCGTCCTCGTCCTCGTCCTCCTCGTCCTCGGAGTCTTCGTCCTCGTCTTCCTCTTCGTCCTCGTCGTCTTCGTCCTCCTCCTCCTCCTCCTCCTCGCCCTCGACGCTGCACGGGGAGGAGAGGGCGTCGGCGCTGAAGGTGCGGTCCAGCCGGAGCTCGGGGATGACGAAGGAGGACGAGGAGGAGGGAGGCGCGGTGGCGTCCGGCGGCTCGGAGGCGGTCTCCTCCTCTCCCTCCTCCTCCTCACCGGCGTTCTCGTTCGGCGCCGGCTCCTCCCCTTCTCCCGCCTCCCCCGGCGATCTCTCGTCGTCCCCTCCTTCGTCGTCGTGATCTCCTCTGACCTCCTCACTTTCAGTACTCTTCACACTTTCTCCCACCTCCCCCTCATCCCCCTCATAGTCTCCCTCCAGTCCGCTCCTCACCTCCTCCTCCTCCGTCATCTCGCTCTTCTCCACCTTCCAGATCTCCAGCTCCGAGCTGCCCATGCTCTTGCAGTCCTCCCCCTCCGTGGAGGGCGGTGGGGTGGGGGGCACCCTGTGTCTGTCGGCGGAGCCCCCCAGCGGGGTGTAGATGTCCTCCAGGGGGGTGAGGGGCGAGGAGGTGCGGGGGCTGCCCAGATTGTGGGGCTCCGAGGGGCTGGACGGGTACAGGCTGCTCTCCTCCCCTTCCGAGTGATGGAAGCCGGGCGGGCGGGGCATCCCTAGCTCCACCCCCATCACCCCCTCCAGGTCTGCCCCGCCCAGGACCCCTCCGCCCAGCTCACAGGGGGGGACATCCACCTTCGGCTCCAACATCTGGGGTAGAAGAAGAAAAGCACAGGTACACAAGAGAGACGTTAGCTAGGAATTATTGTCGTAGCGTGTCAAAAAAGGGGAAAAATGGATTTCAAGTATCCAAAATGAGTTACATAAAGATGGTCGTATTTCTTTGGACGTACAAGCATGAGTTTGAGAATTCAACCTATTTCGTTTTCCTTTACGTTTTTGATGTGTTCTTTGAATGTTCATGTGCGTTTTGGCTGGCTGTCTGTTTTGGAATGCGTTGGCAAGCCCAAATATACATAAACGCAACGTAACCAAACATTGTGACATTCTTTTGGTTTCGGAGAATCCTGTTGAGAACTGTGTTTTGGGAAGGATTGTTGACATAACACACATCGGGAACAGATGGGACGGAGGTAACAGATACAGGAAGTACTTCAGCTGCAGGTACTATGACAAGTTTCCTTTTTTTTTGATAGCAAGCTGAAAGAGGAAACCAGTGGCTTTAAAAGGGACACAGATGAAATATTTTTCTGACTCGGAAATAAAATATCCTCATAGACATCAACAAACATACATTTTCGTTCTGCTCAAATGTGTATTTTAAGCGTTATTTACTGTCCAGTTCAGTTCAAGGATTAAATTATGATGTTGTGTAAATGGTAAATGTGTATTTACCAGAGTGTTGAATGTTTAAACTTGTAGTTGTGTTGCTGAGGTTAGTTATTTGTCCAAAACGCATTACAGGAAGCGTGAGATCAATACACAGTAATAGGGAGCGGCCAGGGAGGGAACACATATTCACAAATTAAACACACAAACAAAAACACAAAAACACAAAAAACACACACACACACACACACACACACACACACACACACACACACACACACACACACACACACACACACACACACACACACACACACACACACACACACACACACACACACACACACACACACACACACACACACACACACCAACAATGTAAGCTATTCAACTTGAACTGCTATCTACTTTCAGTCTATTCACTCACTGGGTTTGTAGATGCGTCAGAGGTATTTACTTTGTTGCAAAGCATTTTCTTAAAAATAAATAGTTTGAGGAAGTTTTAGTGAATTTGAAACAATAAACACAAATTCAGTTACAAATGTGGATTGAATAAAACCACATTACTACGAGTAAATTGAAACAATTGTAAACAACATAGCTTAATAAATTAACAAATGAATGTAATAGAAACAGTAATAGTTAACAAATCAAATAAAGATAATGATCGTAAAAAGCATTCCCAGTTCTATTCATGATCATGCATTGTCGTCTCTACCACTAAATAATAGAAAGGTGTCGATGGAGTATCGACAAGTACTAGAATTGTTAAGCAGTCTCAACAATGGTATCATTATTAATAAATAAGAAGGATGTCCATCCCTACCATCGGTATCAACTAATGTAATCCATCACAAGGTTATTAAATGAATGAGTGTTTGTTTGTCAGAGTGCACGCGTGGATGTTTCTGTGTATGAAGTGTGTGTGATTACACAACAGTTTGTGAACTTCCTGCTTGAACACAATGTCCTACCATTATACAATTATCTAAAATCGAAATCCTAAGAACAAACACCGAAACAACAATAATAATAATAATATATTATACAACACAGAATACACAGCTGATAAATTCAGCCAAACGTCGTGTTGGGCCCCACAGGTGAAAGATATTGATTTTCTGTGTCTCACACAACATTTGTTTATGGGCTGCGCATTTGAGGCACTATGTTCCATTCATCTGGACATCACAGAAAACAACACAGCCGCCACAAGACAATTGTCTAAAACATTAATGGCCTCAACAAAAACCATCTACAGTCGTTCCCCGCGCTCAACAAACAAGAAGATGTACACTAGTAGCTTTCAAAGTCTACATAAAGGCTGCACACAAATATATCTTGAAAACACACAACATGAAAGAATGCACATACAATTCAATACACACACTCACACACACACACACACACACACACACACACACACACACACACACACACACACACACACACACACACACACACACACACACACACACACACACACACACACACACACAGACACACACTTATGGTTTCTGACCTTTACCCACTGCCTTGCTAGTGTTCAATCTGTCAATATTTTCAATTCGGCACATTACTGACCACTTACTGGAAGACACTGTAATAGTAAAGTATCTCTGAAGAAGACTACAATATAATTTACTCACTGATACAGACTATTATATAACATAGAGATGTATACAGACTACAATATGACATTGACGCTTCTAAAGACTTCAATATCATAAACAATATCATGTTCTCATAAACACTAGATAATCACATCAACACTTCGAAAGACTACAATAATATCAAATAAATATTACTTCAAATACCCATTCAAACCAATCTTCATAAACGGATTCACTTCAGTGCGACGTCAAACATACAGTAAGTACTACAATACTGGCTGTACCCAAAATAGGAAGTCTTGGAGTCAATCTAAGACATGTCCATTCTACGTGTATTTGCAGCATGGAAAGTCTTGTGACAGGCATGTAGGCCTACTATCGTCCTGGGATGAATGCCGGAAACATGGTTTCTCTCCATTTTCTCGGTCTTAACCCTGCCATGACCTCTTCTTAAACAAACCACCATGGCAGAAAATAGAGAAATATGTCCATGTAATGCCGAACAAGAACGCAAAGAAAAACACCAAAATGATCCATGCATCAGAAGCAAACAAGCAAACAGCACCCCAAGCAAACAGCACCCCGACAAGCTATTTCTTGTTCTATTGTTTTATTACATTATCTTTCATTTCTCTTCTTCTGTCTGTCTGTGATTCTTCGTGTCAAACGTTTCTTTGAACCATTCCGACCTGCATCTCTTTCAATGTTGTACCGGTGTGATGTCATCGGAGTCACATGGTGTTCCTAGGGCATCTGTGCTCTAATTTTATACCCATTCACACCGCATTAAGCAGGTACAGGCAACGGCCTCTTTCTACCACCTTTTATGGGGTGTGCAAAATACCCTTTCATCCCCTCTTTGCATCTCTCTCTCTCCTCTCTCTCTCTCTCTCTCTCTCTCTCTCTTCTCTCTCATCTCTCCTCTCTTCTCTCTCTCTCTCTCTCTTCTCGTTCTCTCTTCTCTCTCTCTTCTCCTCTCTCTCTCTCTTCTCTCTCTCGTCTCTCTCTCTTCTCTTCTCTCTCTCTCTCTGGTATGCACACCTATTGAACAATGAAGATATGACTATGGAATAGGACTGTGGAATGGACATTGATTCTATGGAACCACTTGCCCTGTCAGATACACTTGGTCACACTCACCATCACAACACTGCTATCTACTGCACTGGATAGCCACACAAGTATCCAAACAAACGCACCACAGCACACAACACACAAAACACTCCACTCTGCTCTCTCCCGCCTCTCCTCTCCCCCTCTCTCTTCTCTCTCTCACACACACACACTAATAACAAAAGGATACCAACAGGAACAGACATAAATGATATCAGAAGCAGCATTCAACAATGAACGGTATCCTGTCGACAATGCGGCACCGACATTCAATGTCTATCCATGGTCATCATATATTCATCCTCTGCACTCCTGCCTGTAAGTCTTAATTCTCCACTTCTTTCCGTACCGGTGACAAGTTTTTTGTCACTTGTTACACGCACCTACTTGTGCGTGGTCGCTTGGAAACCTGCATGTGTGTTTCCGTGTGTGTGTGTGGTGGTGTTGTGTGTGTTCGCTGTGTGTTGTGTGTGTGTGTGTGTGTGTGTGTGTGTGTGTGTGTGCTGTGCTGTCGCTGTGGTGAGGTGTTGTGTGTGTGCATGTGCTTTTGCTGCACCTTTGAGTGGACCTCGGGTGCGTACATCTCTTATCAAGGCTTCTATTCATCAATGTTCCACAGCATCCAGACCAGCTCTTATGGCAAGGAAACAACGACAAGCTAGGGTGGGGGGGGACATCCACGAGTGGAGGAGGGAAAGAGACGAGAGAGAGAGTAGGAAAGGAGAGGAGAGAGAGGAGACGAGAGAGAGAAGAGAGAGAGGGGACGAGAGAGGAGAGACGAGGAGAGGGAGAGGAGACGAGAGCAGAGAGAGAGGAGGAGAGAGGATGAGGGGAAGAGATGAGGCGGGATGGATAATTAATCCCTGGAGAGAGGAAGGAGCGAATACTGTTACACACGAGGTAACGGCAGCAGGAGGGATGAGGCGCTGACCGATGGATGCTACAGCGACTAGACTGGAGAGAACAGAAGAGACTGGACGGACAGAAGAGGGATGGAGACAGGCACAGCGAATCGGAAACGGTGGAGAATTGAAGGAGTTGCGAGAATGGGTGTTTTGTGTGTGTTGTGGGTGTGATCGTGTGTGTGTGTGGGTGCTGTGTGGGGTGTGTGTGTTGTGTGTGTGGTGTGTTGTGTGTTGGCTGTGTGTGTGTGTGTGTGTGCTGTGTGTTGTGATGGTAGGGGTGTGACGGGATGCAGCGGTTGTAGGCTGCCCCCTTCCTCACCAACCTCTCCTATCGGCGAACTGGCTTACGTCAGTTTCTGTAATTGAATTCCAGCTATCACGGCTTGGCTTGAATTCTAACAACCAACCCACCACACCCAGCACAACCACACAACCACCAACCACACAACACTAGTGCGTTGGGGAATGGGGGTTCGACGTGGTTGGGGTAACCACTTCAACAGGGCGTCGCACCAAGGCAGCGGCATGAATTCTTGCCCTTACGGTTGCCTTGGCAATAGCGACCTGTCGGCCGTCTCGGAGCCTAATCACACACTATCCTACTCTGGACACATGGAAATACAGAGTCCTCTTTTTTCGCTCGTCCCTGCAGTCTTCCCAATTATCCTACGTACTTATCTGGGCTTTCACACCAAAAACGAGGCCAGTTCCGGAGCTGGTGCTAGGGCCAGTTCCAAACTGGTTCCAGCCCTTATCCCAGGTACGAACCGGGTTGTTTTCCCGGCGAGAGCCATGCATGGAGCTGGCGAGAGCACGTCATGACTGTCACTTCAGTCTGGCATACGTGCCCGCTTTTGCGGCCACCTGCAGTTTTTTACACACACAATCGGTGGAATACGCCGGCGGCTGTTCAGGTTTTTCTCATCGCTTTGGGCCGCTATTAGGCAACCAAACCAACCGATCCGCGAATCCTTGTGATATGTCTCGTTCTTTGTGTTATTTAAAATGCGGCTTTTTGTTTGTCTTCCTGTTTCTATGCGGTAAGGTACCGCCGCCCCTGCCCTGGCGTAAAGCGGTTCCCGTTCTAGCCCAGCTTGCACCTGGGGATTGAGTGAACGGTTTTTGGGCGGAGCCGGTTTTTCGGCGTGTGAACCAAGAACCCTGGACTCTCTCCGACCGGCCCGGACGGGCTCTTTGCGGCGGTGTGAAGGATCAAGTTGGCGTGCTGGCCGAACTGAAAGCCCTGATTTCCTGCTTGAGTTTGCTCTGCCCTCTGGACTTCCCCCTTCGACCAACCGGCAACAGACTAACCTGAGCCAACACCTCCGGCATTGATTTTCCGAGTGTGGCAAATGCCGCATCAGCGTTTTTATGGGCTTTCTTTTACAAGACACGGTTATCGAGTTTAGAGGTGTGATTTAAGAGTGCGTTATAAGAGCAGGTGGGTTAGTATATTTGGTCCGTGGACTGTCTGCATTTAGACCACTCGCTTTTACACAGACCATGCTCCACGTGTTCATATTAAAGTTGAAGCGCTTACAATGTTTATTTGGTATGGAAGTTAAAGTCTACCATTTGCTTCTGTAAAGGCCAACCCCACAGAAACGTTAGCTGAGGTTGTATCACTATCTCAGGGGAATTGAAGTGAAACCATCTTTTTAGAGGAATTGATTTAGCGCACCAGTTTTTTTCTATTCAGCTGTGTTGGTGAGGTGAACTCCGTCCCAATGGAAGATAATCGTGATATCCAACATGACAAAGGAGGTGTATATTGAAAAGGGAAAAGCACGATTCCAACGGAAATCAAGGGGAGGAAGGGAACACAATCGGTGGGGATTTGAAAGGGCTGAGAATAGCATGTTATGCTATTTCCTGACCATTCAAATGCTGCAGCCAAAGCACCCGGAGTGTATTGGATAACAAAGCACTTTGGAACATAAATCACTGCACTGATTTGTGTTCCAATGCCGTCACTGTGACTGTTGTTCCGACGTGGTGATTGGGGTTTGAATGCAGTGATTTGGGTTCCAATGAAGTGATTGGTGTTCAAACGCAGTGATTGGTTTGCTAATATAGTGATTGGTGTTCCAATGTCGTGATTGGGGTTTGAATGTATTGATTGGTGTTCCAACTCATCCAAAATGAAACCTTAATTCACCAGATGTTTTTGTAAGAATCCATCCTACCATCAGTTTATAGTAACATGTTCAATCCATTTCCATATTAATAGATGGTAGTGTTTCCTGTCCGTCTACGGCTGATGTTCCACCACATTACCCATCCTGATCGCTTTCTGACCCTTCGCACCAACGTCTCTTGGGTGGAATCTTGTGAAGATTCTAGGACAATGCAGCCAGCGCCCCAATGGAAACCGATGAGGTTATTATCTTGTGATTAGTGACAGCATCCCAATGTGTGTGTGCGTGTGCGTGTGCGTGTGTGTGTGTGTGTGTGTGTGTGTGTGTGTGTGTGTGTGTGTGTGTGTGTGTGTGTGTGTGTGTGTGTGTGTGTGTGTGTGTGTGTTTACACACAATGCATCCATCTATTTATGGAAAAAACATACATTGTCATTGACATCCTCATCTAAATGTCCTCCAAGAAGGTGTGGCTGATGAACCTTTGAGTGGACTTACATTTACGAGTGCCGAGTGCCACATCAAGACTGTAGCATAGCCTGGAGCAACACGACAAAATGAAAGAAAAAAAAGACGTCACGGCACACGAAGAGGGTCACGGGTAGCAGTTAATATGCCGGATAACAATAAATATCTTGCGGTACGAAGGAACAGGCGGCAAAACAGAGCGGCAATATCCAAAGCTTTGGAAAAACCTACCACAATTGATTACACATAGTCAACGTGGTCAACACATTCAAATTCAGAGAATTTTCATAAGAAGAATGAAAAGCAGCCTCCGTGTATGTGATTGGGTGTGTTTGTGTGTGTGTGTGTGTCGGAGTGTGTGTGTGTGTGTGTGTGTGAATGTGTGTGTGAGTGTGTGTCCATGTGTGTGTGCGCTTGTGCGCGTGTGTGTGCTGGGGGGGTGGGGAACCTTTATGGAAGGAGCAGAGGGCCCAAGATGAAAATGTCACTGACGTGGCTGCGACCATGTGACCAGCCAAAGACAATGTGACCACTGAATTCGATTTGGAGACGGCTTAGCTGGAGGGGGCCACACGGATGTTTGTGTGTGTGTCTGAGTGTGCGTGAATGTGTGTTTGTGCTCTTGCTTTTGTATGTGTGTGTGTGTTTGTGTGTTTGTGTGTGTGTCTGTGTGAATGTGCGTGTCAAGGGGGAGATGTGCCATCAACTGCCTAGCGCTGATCAGAGAAAATAAGAAAAGAGAGAGACAGAGACAGGAAGACGGGGGAGGGGAGGATGGATAAAGGACAGAACGGAACAGGAAGGAGCCCTAGGAAGAAGAAGAGGAGAAATTAGCAATTAACTCATGAAGGGCTGAGTGTCATTCAACAACACAAGTGCCCCTGTTATTGACATCAGAGGGAGGGAAGCAGGACGGTCAGTTATTTCCAATGTCCCGGTGCACTTCAAAAGAGAGGGCGTTTATAACGACGCAGAGAAATGTAGGCGAGTGTGACCAAACATATTCTCGTCCCCCCCCCCCCCTCGCTTCTCTTCCCCGAGAGCAGAGCGCAATCGGGCGATTGCCCTAATGAGGAGGGACGAAGCCATTCTCCCCTGTGTGTGCTTTATATCTCTCCCTCTCTCTCCCCCTCTCTTACTCTTACATTCTGTCCTCTCTCTCTCTCTCTCTCTCTCTCTCTCTCTCTCTCTCTCTCTCTCTCTCTCTCTCTCTCTCTCTCTCTCTCTCTCTCTCTCTCTCTCTCTCTCTCTCTCTCTCTCTCTCTCTCTCTCTCTCTCTCTCTCTCTCGTCTGTATCTTCTCCCCTGTCTCTCTTCCCCTCTCCCCCAGTTTCTGGCTTGCTTCAGCCCAGAGCTCAGCGTTGAAAGGCTTTAAAGTGCGTCCCTACATAATAGCAATTCTCCATCCCCTTCCCTCTCGTCTCACCTAAACCCCTCTCGGTTTCATACTCTCTCTCTCTCTCCCCCTATCTCTCACTCTCTCTCTCTCCGACCGTGCAATGCAGGGGACAAAATCACAGCTGTGACTGTCAGATAGTCTGCACAAACCACCACCCAAATAAAAACAAACAAAAGAGGAACGCATACGCACAGGATAGCAGCACGTGTGTTGTCAATTCAAACAAAACCGCTTGAAAGAATGAAGGCAAAGGGAAAAGAGGGAAATGACAGAGGGTAAAAAGACAAGACATAAAGACAGAGAAAGAAAGAAACAAACAAAGGAAGTAACAACAATGTTGAATGATGCCAAAACAGAGCGTGACGTTCCCAACTTGTGCCAGCAATATCAGGGATGTTTCTTCTATTTCCTGTCCTTCTCCGCTCATAGTTGCATTCTACTTTGTCTTACACCAACAAAAACAACCCGACCCAACAGAACAGCGAAACTAACCAACTACCGAAAGTTAACGGCCAGCAAAGCATTTCTATTGAAGTGGTCACCACGCGTGCCACGCAAAGAACATCCTTGGCCCGAGGAAATTCCCGGCAAAATCAAGTACATAGTGGACGAATAAGCAACATTATTAATTAAATATAAAATAATATATCCATTAAATAAAATGAAATCCATCGGCTGAAGCTCACCTGGTAAGTGGATAGTCCCGGTTAGAAGTCTCTAAACATAGATACAGGCACTCCCCACATCCCTGTAAAAGCGGACTACTTCCTCTGTCTAGCGAACGGTGCGTGTGTTTGTGTCTTGCTGCTGAGTGTGTGACTCTGGTTCTGGCAGCAAAGGGCTAGGCCAACTAAACTGTGCGACGAGAGAGAGAGCAAGCGAGTGAGCAAAGGGAGAGAGCGGAGGGGGAGAGAGTGAAGGGGACAGAGGGGGGGGAGAGAGATAGTGAAGGCATAGAGAGAGAGCGAGAGAGCGGGGAGTGGGCGAGGAAAGGGGTAGAGAGTGGAGGAAACGAGAGAGAGTAAGGGGAAGAGGGAGCGAATGTCGGTGAGAGGGAGAGAAAGTGAAGTGAGAGAGACAGAAAGAGAGTGACAGAGAGAGAGAGAAAGAGAGAGAGAGAGAGAGAGAGAGAGAGAGAGAGAGAGAATGCCCAAGAGGTTGATAAGGTACACTCCCAGGCAGCATAAACAAGCAAGAAGGACAGAATGAGACATTAAGAGGGAGGAAGAGGGAGGAAGAGGGAGGAAGAGGGAGGGAGCAATGGAGTTAGGAGATAGAGATAAAGAGAGGCTGCACAAATAAAATATGGGAGGTGACTGTGTGTGCACACGTCCGTGTGTGTCAGTGTGAGTGTAATTGTGTGTATGTGTGTGTGTCAGTGTGTGCGTGCAGTGAATGTTTGTCTTGCAAGTGTTTGTTTAAGAACACATGTCCCACGTGCATTTTTACCTGCTTGTCTATGTGACAACCCCCCCCCCCCCCCCCTCCACACACACACAACTACAGTCCCAAGTCCTTTATCAAGACATTAAGACACAGCTGCCAGGTCCCATTAGACACACAAAGCCATTAGTAACCATCACACATACACAAACATACACACACACACACACACACACACACACACACACACACACACACATACACAAACATACACACACACACACACACACACATCATAAAGCATATCAACAGGGCCTAACTAAACTAAGAGGCTGATACAATCAATTACAACCAAACACACACACACTATACGTACATGCATACGTATGCATGTGTGTGTTTCAATGGCTGTATGGTGTTAGTCTGTCTGTGTGTGTGTGTGTGTGTTTGTGTGCGAGACCTCCCCAGAGGAATTTCTATGCTTGCAGTCAGAGAGGACAACTTGAGCATTGTTAAAGAGCAGCTCCAACAACAAGCCATTGATAGGGAGTCACAGATTGCCTGAATGCATTACATTCATGAAAGTAATCAACGCAAACCGTAGCAGAGAGCCATTAGGCAGAAATCGTGTCTGTGTCCCTCATACAAATATTTATATCTATCTATTGATCCCTCTATCCCTCTATCTATCAACCCTTCTATCTTATAGCTATCCATCGATCCCTCTATCTTTCTATCCCTCTATCTATCGATCCCTCTATCTATCTATCTATCCCTCTATCTATTAATCCCTCTATATAAAGGGATCGATATATATAAACTCTATCTATCCGTTCTATCGATCAACCCCTCTATCTATCTATAGCTATCTATCGATCCCTCT
This sequence comes from Melanogrammus aeglefinus, assembly GCA_900291075.1. Classification (NCBI taxonomy): domain Eukaryota; kingdom Metazoa; phylum Chordata; class Actinopteri; order Gadiformes; family Gadidae; genus Melanogrammus; species Melanogrammus aeglefinus. Next base: position 112,868 of record OLKM01001511.1, read on the forward strand.
ATCTATCTATATATACATATATACATACATATATATATATATATGTATGTCTTTGTCTGGCTTTAACTACAACTATCCAGCAGTCTGACAGTCTGTATATGACAGACTACTTGCCTGTTTGCCTGTCTATCCATCTGACTGACTCTTTAGCTGCCTTTCTGTCGGACTGAGTGGCTTGTCTTGGCTGCACATCCTGTATTTGACATTGAGGGTTAGCGAACACATACACAAACAGACACACACACACAAACACAAACCCACACATGTATACACCCAAACACACAGATGCATAACAACATGTGTGCGCAATAAAACACATTGAACATTTTCAGAAAAAAGGGCAGAGTGAATTAATTGAAGTCAAAAAATACAGGCAGTCCAGCTCAAGGCTCAGAGAATCCCCGCAAACAGCCAGTGTAACTTTTAGCGGTAGCTCCGTAACATGACGTCAGGCAGTAACTGTCTAGCCTAGCGTGGTATAAATGGCGTGCACATTACCTTAAACATGGGCATCTGGAGACACAGGTGTTGGTGTCAACGTCTTTACAAGAACAACGCCTTTATTAGCGTGACATCCCGGAGCCCCGAGAGAGAACAGTAAACATACGCACAGTCACACACACACACACAGATGCAACCTCATGCAGAAGAGGTTAAAGCTAATGACTGTATAGCGACAAAACAACAAAAAAAGTCCAACGTGACCATATGTCTGTCGTGTTTGTTTCCCCTTGATCATTCCTTTCCCCCACTCTACTCGTTCTGCTCTTCCCTGGTTCACTGCAGTCCCAGCTCTGCCACGCATGGATGAGGTGTGTGTGTGTGTGTCAATGTGAGAGAGAGAGAGAGAGAGAGAGAGAGAGAGAGAGAGAGAGAGAGGAGAGAGAGAGAGAGAGAGAGAGAGAGAGAGAGAGAGAGAGAGAGAGAGAGAGAGAGAGAGAGAGAGAGAGAGAGAGAGAGAGAGAGAGAGAGAGAGAGAGAGAGAGAGAGAGAGAGAGAGAGAGAGAGAGAGAGAGAGAGAAGGTGTAAAGGGAGAAAAAGGGAGCAGAATAGGATGGATAGTGAGAGGAAGAGAGAGAAAGAGAGGTCGGGAGAGAGATAGGGACAGAGAAATAGAGACATTGAAAGAGGGGGAGACAGAGACCGTGGGAGGGGGGAGTGTGAAAGTGTGAAAAAAGGAGGAATAGAGAATAAGGGACAAACTACAATGATGCAATGCTGTCCAGACAGAAGGTCAAAGGGAATACGGAAGGATAGAAAAAAACAAAACAGAAAGGAGACCGAGTCCCCACAGAGCAAATCAGTGTCCCTCCAGCTCTCTCCTCCCATCTCTCTCTCCCGCTACTTCCTTCTCTGGGCTATTTTTAGCAGTCGCTACAATGTGAATCAAAGCAGTGAATCAAGACCTATCAAAGAGGAGCCCGGAACCAGGCAGCCATATTGTTCACACCTCATAAAACACACAAACACGACCGACACACTCACACACACACTTTCACACGCCTGTCCCCTAAGTGTCCATCATCTGACGGCGGATCCTGGCTAACTTCCTCCTACAAACCTTTATAATCGTTTTCTTTAAACGTACCATGATCTAGATTTTCCTTTCAGCTAAAGATTTTTTTTTTTTTTTAAAAACACACTGCCAACTGGGATTACTTTGCACTTTTAGAGCAGTGGTTTGCATTGTTTTTACTATTTACAACCATTTAGAGGAGACTTGGTAAAGGCCATTTAGGAGCATGTATGGGAGAGGCCAGCTGGCTCCATGATGCCTACAGGAAGACTGTGGACATTGGGCATCCAACCCAGTACCTTTTTAAATACTACTCCCCTATCCTTCTCTTGTACTAATTACTGGATTTAGCAATATTGGGGTTGATTCGTGTTATGTTTGCTAATTCTATGGTGGCGTCCGAAACTCTTTCTTTCATAATAAACCTCCAATCTTTGGATTCGTTTTGGGAACCATTTTTCGGCATAATTGTCAAAGTGTAGGGTACTCAGTTAAACAACGAACCCTGCTTCAATGTGGTGTAGCCCTGGAGATGCTAAATGGACTAACCGTTTAATGACTATAATTAACAACATCATTAAAGCGGACCGCATGAGGCAGAATTATATGTGAAATTGGACTGTGTGTTACCCAAACTGATGTAGTGGAGTTGTTATATTGTATGACAATGAAGAGGGCAACCCAGTTCTATCAAAGGATGAAAAGAATAATTAATATTTAAGCGGAAAGGCCTTGATAATAACTCCACAGCATTGGCTCTGTGTTTAAGTGAACGTGCGCAGTGTGTGTAATCTACTCACTCGCATGTGCACACGTGACTATGTGTTTGGAAGCATGTACGTAGCAGAGTGTGCACGTGTTATTGTGTGTGCATGTATGTGTGAGTCCATGTGTATGTGAGTGTTTGTTTGTGTATGTGATGTTTTTGAGTGTGTGTGTGTGTGTGAATGTTTATGCATGCTTGTGAGTGTGCGTGTGTGTGTGTGTGTGTGTGTGTGTGTGTGTGTGTGTGTGTGTGTGTGTGTGTGTGTGTGTGTGTGTGTGTGTGTGTGTGTGTGTGTGTGTGTGTGTGTGTGTGTGTGTGTGTGTGTGTGTGTGTGTGTGTGTGTGTGTGTGTGTGTGTGTGTGTGTGTGTGTGTGTGCGTGTGTATGGGTTAGCATGTATGTGTGTGTGTGTGTGTGCATGCTCTGACATAAAGGCAGATAGAAAGACGGAGTGAGATGATAAGGGTAGGCGCGGTGGGAGCCAGAGACAGGAGGCAGGGAGCCTGGGGGGTTCAACAGGTGACAGGCCCCCAGATTAAAGAGCAGGGGGATGGAGGTAGACAGGTGGAGGGGGACCGTGTCCTACAAGCAGACGGCCTGTCAACGAATGAGAAAGGACAAGTGCCAAGATAACGTGTGTCCCACATCAAATACAGAGGACTAAAGGAAATGAAATAGGGGGGGGGGGGGGGTAAGAGAGGCAGAGGGTGTGAAGACGGGATGGACGCACGTATGAGAGAAGGATGAGATACAAAGAAAGATCATCCTAAATTCATTTCAGACTCATCCAAGATTATGATTTCAAAATGGCTACATTAATCTCATGGATGGGAATAACTGCAGTATTATAATCCAACTAGTTACTTACATATACCCACGACATGGCTGCCCTAATTCATTACATTTGGAATACTGGGTCAGTGGTAGCTCATTGTAGTGCAAGGCTACTTAACTTCTCACTATTGCGCATGCAGAAAGGTAGTGACCAGAGAAGAAATAATTTTCAGCGGCTTGTGGCGTTGGCTCTATGCCAGGCAGAGATCAACCTGAATGTCACAGACGGTAGAACACTGCTGACATAGCCTGTGCGTGCAGATTTGTGTGTGTGTGTGTGTGTGTGTGTGTGTGTGTGTGTGTGTGTGTGTGTGTGTGTGTGTGTGTGTGTGTGTGTGTGTGTGTGTGTGTGTGTGTGTGTGTGTGTGTGTGTGTGTGGTGTGTGTGTGGTGTGTGTGTGTGTGTGTGTGTGTGTGAGTGTGTGTGTGTGCTTGTGTGCTTGTGTGTCTGTGCACGGGTGAGTGTGTTTGTGTCAGAGTGAGAGATTGACTCACACACACACACACACACACACACACACACACACACACACACACACACACACACACACACACACACACACACACACACACACACACACACACACACACACACACATATGGGGTTTGTAATCAGAGACAATGCACAGCGAAGCAGCTAATGTTTGTGTCTTAGACAAACATTAGCTGCATAGATGCAAAATGAGAATGCAAACTACAGACTTTTGGATTCAAATGTCCATTTAAGATCCTCATCAATTATTCAAACGTAAGCCACACTAAAGCCTTACCACGCTATTACCACAATGTATTATCTTCAGAGTAATAAGGTCTTGATCGGAATACATACATTTGTGTCAACACACCACACCATAAATTGGACACCACACAATTAAAAAACTTGGGTTGGGCGTGTTAATGTAGAGTTTAATGGTTGGCTGAATCTTTGGCATAGTTTTGGCCTGGCTATTCCAATGATCATAAACACAAACAACAACCGACACGGAGAAATCTGATTCAAACTGGTTCAAACTGGTTCAAACTGGTTCACTCAACTTTTGAGATTGGGACTACTGGGTCAAACCACAGTGTGCGATATGAAGCGCTAAATTCAGGTCACATTGTCATGCCTAATAACAAAATATCATCAGGCTGAAGATTAAGCTCCCTTACATTCAAACCTGGGAGAGGACCCAACGGCTTTCCAGATGCACAGCTGTGACAACACAGTCAATACAACTCATCGGTCCCAACCTAACCCCATCACTGCACTAGCACCTAAGTTTGGCTTCGTTCAATCCTCTTCTCCTCTGTTCTATTCCCTCATTTAATATTCCTTTGCCTTCAACTCCATCACAATCTCCTTATTTAGTCATTTAGCAGACATTTAGCCATTTCGTTCTATTCTAATGCAAGTGACTAAGTTACTAAATGAAAGCCTAAACACATATTGAACTTGAGTTGAGAAACAGCGAGCTGACACTGCCACCAACGTGTGGGTGCTCAGCAACGGCAGAGGCTTATCTCTGGCTACAAAAGGAAACATGTTTAAAATCTAACAATAGAAAACAATGTACATTTCCCCCTAAATGTAAATTCCTCCTTTAACAATGAAGCAGGAAATGTTGACACAATTGTGTGTGTGTATGGGATTTTATGTGTGCAGGTGTGTGTTTTGTATTGTATGAACGTTCAATTGCATTAACAATAAATAACAATACACACAAAGTGCACTGCAATAACAATGCAGATTTTGGGACCACGCAGTGCTGTATTTTGTGTTAAGCGTCTACATTTGAAACTAAAAAAAACATACAAATGAGCCTCCTCCCTCTCTCTCCATCTCCCCATAATGGCGCCTTGCGGTGCGCCACACACTGGCAGTGTCAGACTTAGCCTCTGTGTGTGCTCACCAATGGATTAGGGGATTACAGACCCACTCTGTGTCTGTGAATGGCAGTAGCAGAAAGCTGCCCTCGGAAACACACCGTGTACACTTCTGACTCATTTCCTAATTTCATTTACGACCAGGGTAGTACGCCGGTTCCCTGCTTGCTATTAGTTTTCACTTTCATTAGGATGACATAGTACATTATTATGACCTACGCTTATTATCTACGATCCAGCTATTGATCACCTGCACCGCGGCGATGGAGTAAAGTAGGAGCCTCGTTTCACACGCAATATAATAATCAATCAATACATGGGGAGTGTTTTATTGGCGATGTTTATCAGGGGTATCTGTAATGCAGGGTCGCACTGCAGTAGTCTGAAGCTTGGCGAAAAGATTGCTCGGTGAGTTGTGTCAATGAATGAATGAATGGCCATCCCATAGTGTAAGAATTCGGGCTCCTTGGATTGAAGATCGCTAACTGAAATGAATCCTCAACCCTTACCCCAGCCATTGTTGAGAACGGCCCCCGCGTGTGAAGGAAAACATATACAATATTCATGACATAATAAATCCCTTTCGCATAATTAAAGATGTTTTTGAAAGGACGATGATAACGCTGACGACCAGGAATATTAACTTGGTGCCTCTGAGGTATTCATTATTCCCCCGAAAAAACGCAATCAAAAGTGAACCAATTCATCGGGCAACATTCCCGTGATTAAGTGTCTGTTTCGCATGCCTTGAGGACAATGGTGATTCTATTACAGCCGAGTTAATAGCCTTCTATGAACACATAGCGGCCACGTCAGAGCCTCGCTGGTATCCGTTGTTGGGAATCTTGTGTATGAGGATACATGCATTGTGGCTAAATAATAGTAATTAGACACAATTTATAAGAGAGGTCACAAAGTAAACCTGTGGTTTGAGTGAGTAAGCTACCGTATTTAATGAGTGAGTATGTGAGACTGTGAGAGGAAGGAGATGGATTGATGGAGGTTAAGAGAGGGAGGGAGACAGAGAGAGAGATAAAGGGCTGTGTGTTATCTGTTGCTCTCTCAACCTAATGCATGTCCTCATATGAGCCATCCATCAATTAGGAGAGGTTATGGCGGTGACGCAAGCAAGACGCACATACACACACACATATGACGCACCCCCACACACACACAAACACATACACAGATGCACACAGAGCTAAAACATACACACACACACACACACACACACACACACAGACACACACACACACACACACACACACCCTAAACACAGCCCCCCCTGCAAGCACACACACACACACACACACACACACACACACACACACACACACACACACACACACACACACACACACACACACACACACACACACACAAAGTTCAAATATGGAACATGGTGCAAATATATTCAGATATCGATCTACTTTTCATTTGCACTGCTGGGTAAAAAAATGGCTCATATTGAATCCCTTCGGCAAATACACAAACATTCTGGCACAGTGGCTCACTCCCTCTCTCGTGTTGAGCAGGAATAAACCCCAGGAGCATCAAATACACACACAGACTGTGAATATATCACACACAAAGACCGAATTCATTTTCTAACCACCTTTCACCTCAACACACAAAGTGCAGATTCCTCGCAGAGCCCCAAGAACCAAAGCAGACCCGACCCCACCCTGTGCACGTTCTGCCTAAGCCCGGAAGGGACCCGTCCCATTGGCTGCATTTATGGGCCGACCCTGGTTTAAAAAAACGCAACTATTCAAAGTAAGTTGGCTGTTAGGAAGCAAACTAATTCGGGGGGTTGTTTGAAAGACAAAAGTCTGTCATGAATATCGTGCAGCAGGATCCTACTGAATAGCATATCCCCGCTCGCAAAGTGCTTTCAAAGTGGCCGACATTAGCAGCAGTGTTCTCCCTGGGTCGACACGTTCCTCCAGATACAGAGTCAAAAAAAAAACAACCTCGGAAACTAAAAACGCCGCCACCACAACACCTAATTACAAAGGCAACCCGGTCCCCCTGGGGAGCACTTAGCGCTGGGGATTTTCCTCAGGTCGCGAAAAACATCACGAAGATTCAAAAGTGGCACGCTCCATGTCATCCCCTCCCAGTCTCCCCCCTGGTAACCCTGCCGGTGGAAGGACGGGTATTGTTGACGTCCTACGGGTCCCCGTGACCTGCTCCTAGCGAGCACCCACGGGAGACAGCGTGAGGGCGGGAAGCCTCAGAGAACTACAAGGGTTGTTTTGGTTCTAACTGCCTGCAAAGTAATCCCCCGGCCCGGCATGTAAGGAGGTCCACTGTTGTGGTATAGGACGGTGTATTGTGTCTGGTTTTTAGACCGGGCCTATATCTGTACCTAGTCTTGCATCACACCTGTGAGTGTAGTTTTAGAACAGGCGTGTAAAATGATTCTAGTTGTATCCAATAATGTGAAACAGTTGGTGCGAACCAAGTACATAAATGCCTAAATCAAACGTGTAGATCTAGTTCAGATCTTGACATGTATATCTAGTTTGAAGCCAAATGTGACTAGATCTAGTTTTAAACCAAGGCTGTATATTTAATTGTATACCAAGTGATTATATTTAGTTTAAAAAGAATACATGGTTTAAAGCTAGGGTAAGCAGTATAGAACAGAAGCTTTTTTCGGCATATTTGTTGAGATTCTTGCATCCAGCAATCAGTAAATCGATTGCTCTGACAGAAAAATTATCTAAACCTGTATCTGTGGCAGTTGATCTGTAATAAGCTTATCCAATCATTTCCTTCAGCCCGAATTAAATTATTGGTTGGCCTACCTACATACCTGGCTACCTGCATTCACTCATTGCGCATGGTCGGAGTCGAGCTAGTCATGTGTTTTGGGGGACATCTTTTGGAGGGAGAGCCAAAGGTAGGGGTGGGACTTTTTCCGTTCGATACTTTCAAAATGTCGCCTACTCTGGCATGTTTCTTCGAATTGCCTATCCTATCCTATTAAACCAAACATCTATTTAACTTTTTCTGTTTTAAAGCAAATGTGAATGTCTTGTTTTAAATCAAACTTATATATCTAGTTTTAAACCAACTGAATAGCTAGTTTCAAACCCAACATGTAAATTTATTCACGAAAAAGCTGAAATTAGACCAAATGTTGAATAATAATAGTATTCTAGTAAAATAGACTCAACCCTCTAATGCAAAACCCGGGGCAAAAAAACACGTAGAAGGCGTGAACGAAACAAGTGCAACCTCAAGGGGGCGTGGCCTAGCACACAGGGTGTGGCTTCAAGCGGAAAAAAAACAAAAACAAAAACAAGCCAATCGCTACCCAGGGAGAGTCTCCCCGGAGCGGCTCGTCATGGGGAGACAAGGGGGAGCACTATAGGCAGCGTTCACCTACCTGCTCAAAGTGCGTGGCCACGGGCTCCCTTCTCTGGAGCTGTATCTGCTTGTCGATGTTTTCCTTCAGGCACTGGCACACGCGGCGCTTCTGGTCCACCGAGTAGGCTTCCAGGCTGAGCAGGCAGTCACACTTCTACCCGGGGTGAGTTAGAGAGAGGGGAGAGAGAGGGAGAGGGGGAGAGAGAGGGGAGGGAGAGAGGAGGGGATGGACAGTGGGTTGATTAGTTATCTTCTGTCACGCTAAAGACAAGTACTGTTGAGAGGGAGGGTGTTGGGCGAGGGGGAGAAGTGAGGGAAGGTGGGAATGTACCGCACTGATTTTATGGACAAGCAAACAGTGAGCAAGAGCCATGGTAATAGGCTCTGGGGCTTATGCCAGGTGTGTGTGTGTGTGTGTGTGTGTGTGTGTGTGTGTGTGTGTGTGTGTGTGTGTGTGTGTGTGTGTGTGTGTGTGTGTGTGTGTGTGTGTGTGTGTGTGTGTGTGTGTGTGTGTGTGTGTGTGTGTGTGTGTGTGTGTGTGTGTGTGTGTGTGTGTGTGTGCCAGAGGGAGAAATAGAGTTGGGGGGTGAGGCAGAGAGACAGAGAAACAGCGTGATAAAAGAGGAAGAGAGGGAGGGAGAGGGGAGAGATAGTAAAAGGAGAGAGATAGTGAGAGATAGGATGAGAAGGGTGTGAGAAAAGAGAGTTGCACAGTAGGGAGGTGTGGAGTGGATTTAAGATAGAACAGACATTTTTGTAGTCCTTGTCGGAATAAAGGACCTAAGGATCATAATTCTGTACCACATTATCGATTGTAGTAAACCCAAACAGCGGAGAGGAATTTTGTGATTTTCTTTAATTTAATAACCTGTAAAAGTTGTTTGACAATTATATTTGATGACTTGTGTATAGAAAAGTTATTTTCCTGTACCGACATTGAGCCAATATGAACAAAATTAATATCTTTATCAAATGTTTTTTTGAATAAAAATTATGAAAGATGAATATTAAGGAACTGAAAAGGAAACTAACCCGAACCCCAGAATTAGAATCAACATTCCACATCCATCAATATATATATATATATATATATATATATATATATATATATATATATATATATATATATATATATATATATATATTTGTTGTGTTAAATGTATATATATAATATATATTATATATTATATATATATAATATATATATATATAGATCCCGGACATTTACAGCATGGGTTATAAACAGAAAAGTATTTTTATTCCATTTAGTTCAAGTCTTCTGGGACGGCTTGGTGTTTGTCCACCAAACAAGCTTTCTCAAGTTATTTTTCTCTCGCCATTGACTACCATTTACATTTTTTCCCAAACAAGGTCCCTTGGGGGCAGCGCCGGGGGCTTGACCAAGGCTCTCTACAACAAAAACCCAATCTGTGATGTGAACACGAGTGCGTGCGGGACAAAGTTCAGTTTATGCAGAGGGCATGCATTTGATGTAATTACCACTATAATGTGAGACACTCACAGCGTACTGGGGTAAAGAAGAGATGCATAAATCTCACTAAACATGTGTCTGTGTCTTTTCTAAACAGGAAAATAAATGGATTTTGTTCTTGGTACTAAACAGACTTTTGGATGGTTTTCAGCCAGCGGAGGAGATGGTCAAATACATCCCATAATATGATTTACGGGATGAGCAGAGAAGATTCGATAGCAATGCACTCTCTTATTCATCATGTTGAATTAACAGAATAGTTTATAAAGGGAGAGTGGGTCTTGGAGTCATCACACACACACACACACACACACACACACACACACACACACACACACACACACACACACACACACACACACACACACACACACACACACACACACACACACACACACACACACACACACACACACACACACACACACACACACACACACACAAATATTAAAAGACAGTAGTGAATGAATACCCTCAGTATCTTGTTATTAAAAAACAAATTAATAACTGGCTGTGATGGTGTTGGAAGAAGCAGTAGTAGACTAGTAGTAGAAGCAGTTGGAGTAAAAGCAGTAGTGGTATTAGTAGTCGTATAAGTATTAGTAGAGGAAGAAGTAGTAGTAAAAGCAGAAGTAGTAATAACTCTATCTGCCATTTGAATTGTAACCCTGCGCTGGGGAGAGAAATAAAGCCATGAGATTAACTGTGGTTTAAACATTGCCTACTCACCTAGTGAAAACAGAAATAGCCCACAACGCTTGACAGCTTTACAATGACTTATTTTAAAGGGACCAAATGCGACGGCACTAACATGGGGTCAATTGTGGCGTATTATTATTAGCTGGTAGATTACTGAAATGGAGATAAGAAATCACCCTTCACTCGCAGATTAAATAAAAAATAAACTGCTACCAGCTGGGCCTCTGCAAGCCGTACTAATAAGAAATGGGCCCGCGACATGCAATATTTGGTGTGGCAGATACACTATCTTACATTCCTCATCTGGCAGAGGAAGTGGGTTTGTTTATAATCTGGGTGTACAAATATGTCACACAGCGACGTTCGGGGGGGGGATGTGACCATATGGCATCATCGTACGTCTCTGCATTACAACCAATGTACGAACTGATAATCTTACACGTCTGCATTATGTGTAGAAAAAGAGGGCAGGAGAGTGTTGTTGCGTACTGGATAGTGATCCAACTACTATCCGGAAGGTACCAGGGCTGCGCCAAATCCAGATTAATTGGATACCGAATTTCCACAGGACGTATCGCGTGACGCAAGGCATCCTACTCAAGAGATGACCACTGCGGAAATTAGGGATCGAACCCAATTTGGATTTGGAATTTGGATTTGGACGCGATTAATGAGTAGGTTAATCACGTCCAAATCCAAATTCACTGTAAGTGCTTTTGAAAAAAAGCTAAAATAAGACCCCACAGCACACAGGAAATATATCTCATCTAGTATCATGATTGTGCAAAGCAGAACCCAAATGCAAAATGGCCTTTCGTTTTATTTGGTTTGGTTTTTTTGTGGTTGTGATGCTACAATTATGTCTGGCAGATCCAGGCACCATTACAATGGAGTGTGTGTGTAAACGGCATCGCTGGCATCTCGTCGGCATTGCCTCAATGCCTTCTTTTGTGAAGAAATATTGAGTTTAGATAGCTCAGTAATTTATTTCAGAATTGGCTTGAACGTGACATCACATCTGTGACAAATTGCTTTTCCCTTTCATTGGAGATTAATTCAATTTCCCCGAATCCATGGTCTACTTGAGCCTAGATCTTTGACGGGACACAATATCACTTTGACTTTTGGCCCCGCTCCCAGGGAGAGCACTTCGGACTGTTTGACATGGAGCCATTGAAATTGAAAGAATTATAGGAAGTAAGTCAATGGAGATGTTGATGTAACCAACATTTTGTTTCTATTATAGAAAATCAGGCGAAAGAGGCGATATACTATACTGTAATATACTAAGTGCCTTTCTACTCAAGACCAGTCACAAAGTGGGCTATTGTTCTAGAATTTGATCCGGGGTAGAGAGGACAAGACCCACTCTTGTGTAATTACAATTGTGATATAGACTAATCATGATGCTTTATTAACCTAATGGAAAATTGGAGTGAAGATAATAGAGACAAAACATGTACCCTAATACTAGCATTAGCTGCTGAGAGCTACTTGAGAGAATAGCACATCTCAAGGGGCTATCCTGTAAAATAAAGTCAAATAAAAAACATATAGCCCTACTATATCTCCTGTATTGGCTAGAGCTACTTTAGCTACCCGTCAGCGCTATAGCTCTACTATATTGCCAATGTTATCCCTGGAAACTTCTATAGCTACCAAAGCTAACATAGAGTGTTGTCGCTGCAGTTACTATAACTAGTGACATAGCTATGGCCAGTAAAGCTAGGACTATCTCTATAGCTAAAATAACTACTGTTTATCCATATAGCTACAGCTAGTATAGCTATGGCTACTACCTTGAGTTCACATGCTGTGTACGAATACAACCACCCGGGAGATAAACACGACCGCTTATTAGATGAAAGTCAATGAATGGCCACTGGACTGCCATGGAGAGGCTAAAAATACAGACAGCATTTCCCCATAATCAGATTGATTAGTAGTGTTCCCGGCCGAAGCCCCCCCCCCCCCAAGCCATCTGGCGACAGGTTTCTCACTGGAGGATGTGTCACATATAGCACCTTAACCGCAGGAGTTCAGCATGCTAATGCTAACGTGACACTATACGCCATTCTAATGACCGAGTATGATGCGACGTACATATCTTAATGCGAGAAGCAAGGTGCTCGACGTCAAGAGAATATGTCATTTAAATGGATGATTATTTTTCTTTCTTTAATTTCTCTCTTTAATTTAATAATTATTAATAAAGGTATAATGGGGCAAATGTTTTTTTGGGACTTTGTGGTGTTTTGGAACGGGACATCAACACACATTCTTACTGACAACCGTTGTGTTGACACAACATGACCTCTCGCTAACATTCCAATGATGATCATAAAAAAAAAACAGAACCCTGGGTTCGCGTGACTTAATTGGAGGGGTATTGCAATTAGTTATACATGGCTGAAATGTAATTTCTTTTGGTTGTTTCAATAGGAAACTGAGAAAAATAATTCTATGTTTGTGTTATTAATGTAACCCATTTTGGATACCAGCCGGTAGTAGTTACTTCGTACTAGGCCTATTATAAACTTAAAATAGTTCAATTTGGCCCATTTTAATTTGAGTTGAGTGGCAACAAAGACCATTGAAGCGGCTACCGAGATTTTGGTTTTGAAATAGCTCAGGAAGAGGACAATGGCAACCAACAAGGATTTTACTAATAATACGCTTATAATATATTTTCTGCGTTATGTGACAGGGAGTGTGACTCTTAAGCCAAGAGTCCATCACAAGATACGATCCCAGTGTTCTCGGCCTGCTGTAGCTATCGTTGAGAAAAGGTCCTAACCCTATCCACAGCATCGGAATTAACTTTAAAAAGTATGTGTTTTTGGTAAGCCCTATCTTGGTCAAAACAATCTTCATTGCTTGGTGGAAGGTCAAATTGCAGACCCTGCCTAACCTGTGCTAATAAGTCATTGAGACAGTTTATCAGCTTTTGTCTTCAGTACTAGCATTTCCTTTTTCCACAAAAAAACGAAAATTTACCTTATCGTGGTATTTTCGCAATATTTGCTTGATGTTTAGAACAAACGTTAAAAAACTCACATTACAGCCAACGCTGGATCAACCAACTCCGCTGGTCACTCTCCTAAAAGCTCAGTGGTATATCCTGACAGCCGCCCATACGCCAAACACGGCCAAACGCTGTCAATACTCAATAGCACAGCCAGCTACACTGGTGCCTACACACGCTTTCATACTTACACTCACAGGTTCTTAGCAATCATATCAAAATACACACAATTGCCATCTCCGTCAGCATTCGTTTGCTAATGCCGCTCTTCTCTGTTATGAAGGGGAAGCTTATAATTTGGCACTGCTTATGCTTTCCGAAGGGTAGCTTTTATTTATCTTACACTGAATAGCGCGTGTAGCAGACTGTTAAATGGGATTAGGCAGTTCGGCAGACTTGACCCTTCAACATCCCATGTACACTCAGAGATCGCGACTAATGCCTGCTCCGCTTGACTAAACAATCACCACACCATGTGTGACTGATATAGATTATGGAAAATCAATAAGATGCATTATTTTGGAGTCGATATTGAATTCAACGATTGTTCAAACGAGTGTTTTGAGTTGAACTATCGATTATTTATTCAGCTTGCTTCAAATACCTTGCTTTGTATGGAGACGGTTAGAATTCCCTTACATTTCTTTTCGAGTAACGGTCGAATAATATAACAATATTTTCAGCTGATATTGCTAATAGTTCCAAATAATATACTATCATATATAGTTTACCCGATTTTTAGTTGGCAATAGTTTAACACAAATCGATTTTGGAGGTTAAATTTATATATATACGCACAGTCAATGTGACCAGCTTTCTATTTCTGATTAGTGTCCGGCCATGATACTGCTGATGCGCTGCTATTCCATTTTCCGGCTGTCTGTTGATTTTAACAAGTCCTCCCTTCGCTTGTTGCTTGGCCATTTCTTGTCAGAAAGACACCTCTGCCGTTTTCTGGCTGTATTGTTGATTGACAAATTTTTATTGATAAGCAGCAGTCGGGAGGTGTACAGTAGTTCCACTGGGCAGGATGGCAGTGCAACTCAGCTCCAGTCGTATTGTCTCATTCACTGTGTTGACCGTCAGTTGAGTTTACCTTTTCTGAAATATCTTTTGCACCATCAACAGAGCAACCTGACGCTCTCATTAGCTTCATATGCAACACATAATGTAAAGTTATTTGCAGTTGCTGGGTTACAGCGCAGGTTTAATCTTTTTAACTATGGTTGTCACAGCGTTGTTTACCTTTTTTGGAGCTACTTCTTAGATGTTCTATTGACTGGTGCTGTACTTAGTCGGCACGCGGAAGGTTAGTAAGCGTCTGGTCTATTTAACTCATGTTACTTGCCTGTAATAGAGGTAAATCCCAGTGTGGGACTTTTAGTTAGTTTTTTTTGTTTGAGGCGTCGTGCGTGGGTGACTGACGCCTGTGTGTACATGCAGAAGCGAGTTTGATTTGTTGTTGATTCTGCCTTTTATAGATCTTTTCTCACCGAATCAAAGTTGCTATTTTCCGATTTATTGGTTCTCAGCAAGCCCTCTCTGACGGATTGCAATGAGAGATGAAGCGCTGGGACGGGTAGCAGTAGGTGGATGAAAGCAGCTGCTAGTGTTGGGCGCTATTGTGGTTTCCGCCCTTAGCACTGTCTCCATGGGGGGCTATTAGGACTGAGAACAAGATAAACAACCCCAGGC